>JAULBS010104065.1:0-15763 GCA_032355785.1 Symmetromphalus regularis
GTTTGTAGCCAGTAAATTGCAGGTCTTTGCTCTTTAGCGGGTATATGGCCCACATTGGACGGGATGCCAACCAATAACCAATAATAGATAATCAATAAGCAGCCCGTCCATTTTGGACTACTTTTGCAGATATGCTCATTTTCATGAAATTGTTGTTGCAGTACCACAACAAAACAATTCAGTAATGGCAAATGGTCTGAAATTAAAGCCTGGAAAGAGACAAAACTCTGCCTCTGCTCTGGTTAGAAACAACCATGTTCTGCCATTATTTACTAGAAAATAACTTTATTTAATATCAGATAACATTATTATTAATATTTTATGAGTACACGTAACTGAAAGTATACTCTACATTTTAACACATTTAAGTGTAAATTTACAGTTTTAATTATGATGTTCCTCTTTAAAAACAACAGCCCGTGTCACGTATTTTTTATAGTAATAAAAGCTGAAGCTAATCTCTGAACATCATTAGGTTGAATGCTTTCAATATTTTTGATAGTGCTAAATATTCAACGTTGATGTCAACTGCTTACAATATTTTAAATAGTATAGGCTACGTATTTAATTTCACTTTAAACTTGAGCTTGATCTCTTATTCAAAGCATTCACAAATTCCAATTTTTAGACGATATCTAAAAACAAATTATTTCCGGTTTGGACCAAAATGCCAAACAATTGTTTTAAAACGATTGCTATAACTATTTACAAAACATTTAATTAAAGTTAAATACTAAAAAATATTGATTACAATACATCGTTTGAAAAATGAATGTTTCATATGAAAGTGAGTCTTAACTGAGTTTTTAATGTTTCAAAATACTAAATACGGAAATAATCGGGTAACTTTTATGGTACGGATTTTGGACCAAATCTTTAAAGAAAAATCCGCGAGTAAGTGTAAAAATCGGAATTGTATTGCATCTAAGAATTAACATTCGTACAAAAAAACAATTATGGGACCATAAGTAATCAAGTTTCTTTTCTTCAGTATGTTATTTCCTTTAATAATTTTTATTAAATAATTAATATTTTGTTTTATTTTTTGTTGTCCAAGACCAAGTGTCAACATTTCATATACAAATCTGTCCTGATTGAATGATTCCGTTACAAATATAATCATAATAATGTCAACATGTAGTCCGATATAATCTGACTTAACATTATGTCGGACTAGTCATCGTGGTGTTGTGGATGTTGATAATTAATTTTCAGTGTATAATGTTTTTTTAAATATTCACTGATTATTTATTTATTTAAATAAATATTATTTTTAATTAGCTAAGTATTTAGGAAAAGACCCAGGAAATGTGTTATTTAATTTTAGAGCCCTACAAATGTGAATAAACTGAATTATTGAAATTTATTTCTTGCAAGAAAAGAAAAAACAGGAAAAAAGAAACCTCCAAACTAGTAAAATCAAATTTTATTTTACTTTTATTTCTGATTTTGTAAAACTATTCACATTATCCCATTCCCTTAAAAGTAAATTAATTATTAACTGAGTTACTATTTAGCTTTATAACAATAGCCACAACCAAATAATCCATTGCTGGAATCTTAAATAGAAGTAGGAGGGTTTTTTGGGTAAAAATCCTTGCTAAGTGTTGAGTTTTGTTGTTGGGGAATGTCTCTACTAGTTCATCAAAAGTGGTATACTTATCCATAGGAATACATGTCGTCAAAAAATGGGAAAGCTTGAATTGTGAAATACCTCCGACACTCCAAATTCAAAGATTTTAAGCATGTATGGTAACATTACACACTAAAATCACCATATAAATAGAATACTAAAGATTAAACATCACATACCAGTATGTCAACTTGGAACATATTAAGTTTTGTGTACTTAATGTGAAAATTGGCAAAACTGTTTTCCTCATTTGAAATTTCCAGATGAGCAATGGATTTTCTTATTATTTTTAAAACTAGAGGATTATACTAATAATTTTAAAATGCCATGCTTGTGTCACTTGGTTTTTTTATTCTTTATTTCAGCTTTCTAGAAATGGTAGAATAATTTAGCTTGATTCCAGATGCAGAATACCGAACATGATAGTTAACAATGATGAGACTGTCATATCTCTCCACTGCTTACAGGTTTTTGGACAGCTTTTGTGCCATTTCAAGTTTGCACATTCTTATTTTTGTTTTGTGGCTGTACACTGGACATGGAGTTGATGTCAAACCCCAGAAAGAACCTTACCTTCCAGACTACAAAATATATCATAACTTATCAACTATTGATTCACAATTAAGGAATATGGCATCATCATTTCCAAACTTTGTGAAAATTGATTGGACGTTTAAGTCTCGACAACAAAGACCTCAATATTTTCTACATATCTCAAATTTTTCGTCTAGTAAAAATAATTTTGTACAAGATGGAGAGAAAATAGAGAAGGTACAGGTTTTGTTTTCTTACGGGGAACATGCACGGGAATTTATTCCAGTAGAGAGTTTCATGTTTTTGTTGAAAAATATAACTCAGGGTATCTTGTCTTCTCCAAAAAGCGCTGAGCGCCAATTTTCAAATTTTATTTTAACTCATTTTGACTTGTACATCATTGTAATGGCAAATCCTGATGGAAGATTTTATGTTGAAAATTCAACCAATTACTGTTGGCGAGGAACAAGTAAGGGTGTTGATATCAATAGAAACTTTGGATGGGAGTTTGGAAAGAAAGGCAGTTCTTCAGATCCAAATGACGAAGAATACAGAGGACTAGCATCATTTTCAGGTATGCACTTATATTACCATTCATTGTTATCCAATGTTTCTCAGACTTGGTTCACTTAGTGGATGAACAAGACAGCCCCTGCAATTAAGAAAGTGACCACAGCAAAATAAATGCTGCAGAGAAATGGTATCCATGGCAATTACATACAGCAAAAATAGCCACATATGTTTCGGCAAACATGTTTCACATATGTTTAACATACATTCTGTTAAACACATGTTTCACGTTTCTTTGAACACATGTTTAACACATGTTTAACATATGAGTATTTATGGTGTTTGTTTCCCTAGTAATCAACAAGGTGTTCTTAGCAATGATAAAACAGTTGTCTAAAGTTATTATTAGATCTTTGTAGGATTTTAGGTATGCTCGTTTCAAAAATGTAAAATGGATATTTAAAAAATCAAATTAAATATACTTTCCTTAGCAACCAAGATGATGCTCATAGCAACAGTGAATCATATAAATATCTACAGAAGCCTTTTCGATGTCATTGTGTATGTCATTAATGTACGTTTAACATTTATATTTAAAAAAACATACTTTTATCATATGTTTAACATATGTTTGAAAATTTACGTGAAACGTATGGTGCTATTTTTGCTGTGTAGTGTAAAGTTTTCTTTAATTTTAATAAGAAAAAATTACATTTGAAAAAAATAAAATAGTCTGTGGCAAAAACAGTGGCGTGAAGAATGAAAAACTCTGCAGCAATCTCCACGGCATTGTCGACTGCTGCAGGCAATTTCAGGGGTAGCAAGAAAAGAAGGAAAACAAAACACCATTGGATGTCAAAGTGAAAAAGAAACTGGTTGTGGTGTTTTGTGAAAATATCCAGCTTTTAATGAAAAATTCAAGAAACAGCTTTTGTGTAGTCTTATTCATGTCTGTAGATTAATTTTTTGATGGGTGAGGGGAATCGGGACAGTAGGAATCAAAATAATTCAGAGGTGGGGGGTTTGACAGACAGTGAGGCTAAACACTGTTACTTAAGAAGTTATTTTATATTGAAAATATAAATGTTTGGTAAATTACTAGGGTGGATAGATGAGAAAGGGGCACGAGATCTCTGCTAGCTACAGACATATTCAGTATGGCTCACATGCTTTTGAAACTGAACCATTGCTCTGCACCGAACTGTCAAAATTCTCTTACAGACATACTTTTAAATATAAGTATTATTTATATGTGCTATTCAAAGCATTGTGCTTATCTATTTGATTTTTTTCTCATGCATTTTATGTAATTATTGATAAACAGGTGAATTTGAATATGTCCAGCTGTTCATATTTTACATGCTTAAATCTAATGGAACTGTTATTGATATATTGGATTTGATTGAGATTTTAAATCACTTTGGGTTTAATTAATGTTATACACTTATCAAGAGCTGTTCATTACAATGTAATTATATTTTGTTAGTATGTCATTGTCAATGTGAATTTTAAACCTAATACAACCCTTTAAATAAATTTGTTCCCTAAATGATGGTAAATACCATTATTAAATTTTAGTGTTGTATTGTAGCATTTTCAATAGTCTATGTTGTGTTTTATTTTTCTGGTTCAGAACCTGAAACCAAAGTGTTTACTACGATCACTGAAAGACAGCATTTTGACATGTTCATATCCTTCCATTCAGGAACTCGTCACATATATCTTCCATTTGCAGGTAAGATGTTCACTACATGTACCATAATATTCTACGTTTTATTTTATTATGTACAGCAAGGTGTTCAGCATACTAGTATTAAAACAATCTAGATCATTTTAACATCAAGTTAACACAAGTAAAACAAAAATGAGATTAGTCTAAGAGTAACTTTTAAAAACATTTGGTGCAGATGGTAAGGTTTTTTTTTTTTTTTTTTTTTTTTTTTTTTTTTTTTTTTTTTTTTTTTTTTTTTTTGGGGTGTGTTTGTTAATACACAGAGTATGTTTTAATGTAACAGTTTAGTAACCTGGTTGAACATAGGGACAGAAGTTTCTAATTCTGTTAAATATTTGTGAGGGTGTCATTTTCATAGAAATATTTTTTTTCATAATTTCAGGTTGAGGGGAGAAGTTTTTGTGTGGATGAGGATGCTAATTTAATTTAATTTTGTACTTGTTCTTATAGTATATTTGAATATATGATCATTACGGCCCACCATTTTATGTGATTTATTTCATTGCTGATGATAGTGGCTATATTTTATTGGTCACAGTTGCATATGTGGAAGTTTGAAGACTGTTTCCTTTTTTTAAAATGGTTTTTTATTGAAGTTCAAATATTTTATTCTTTTGATATAATAAGTGTTTTTTTCTCTTTTTTTATCAGACACAAGGTCCAAACTGACACATCGAATTCCAAACAATCTTAACACACTGACTAAACTGGCATCTAGATTATCGGTGTGCACTTCTCACAAGTACAAGTTTGGCAGTGCATATGACCTGACTGACTACACTGCAGATGGGACGTCTTTTGACTATATGGCTGGTATCAAACATGTACGATTATTATCATTTTAATCTATTCTTCAAAATATTATGTTGTTTTTACTGTAATTTGGAGTTACTGTAAAATGGATGGAGGACAGAACCTTTTTAATTAAAATTTAACATTTAATAATTTTTGTAGAAATGTTTAAAAACTTATAAAATGAAAGAGCAATTTTTTTTTTTTACTTATTACATACAATACTTATCACCCCAACAATGTTTGCCATAGGTGCAATTATTTCTTAATTTCTGATTGTTATTACATTGATAATCAGACAAAAAATATTGACTTCCAAGAGATCATAAAGTTTTAAATAATAACATTTTTCTCAATAATTACAATTTACATGTACTTTTGTGATGTGACAGTTTATAAAGTGTATTGTAACAGGTTATTGTTATGTAGAAACATATCTACACATACATTATCCCTAACAGGCCAAGACTTTAATAATTAGACAGTCCCCACATGGGCCAATTAACATTTGAAAAAACTTCATTTCCAGTTAGACCAAATGTATATAAATGTTAAGACAGTTAGAAAATAATACTAATTTTGTACTATGTCTAAATGCATTTATATTTTCACAGATTCCATTTTCTCTTGCCATTGAGTTGTGGGGTGAAGATGACCATGTTGGACTGAGCTGTTTTGATCAGTTTAATCCTCGCAGTGAACAGCTTCAAGTAAGGAGAGCATTTATCACACAATTGGATTAATTAACATTACAAATAGAATGTCAGGTTTCAATATATGTTACACATTAATTTTTTATTTAAAAGAAAAAGAGCAGTAAATTATGTTAAAATGATTCTGGTATTATTTCTTGTTATTTGAGAAAAATTGTACATTACCAGGGTTTCACATGATGCAGGAATCTTGCATAATTGACACAAAAAAATTCTAAAATACTCCTAAATAAAATAACGTGTGCTCATGGTTGACGTAAAATATTTCCAACGTCAGTCGATATTAATTTTGTTAAATACACAAAAACCTATTATTTATGAGAAGAAAAAACAATGGATATACATGTAATATAAACAAGATAATTATTCAGTAATTATGTGATTGAAATAATATTAATTATGCTTGACTCCCATTTTTGAATGCTTGATGTTCGTTTACAAACGAATATGTTAAAAAAAATTTGTTTGTCTTTATGCACTGTAAGGAAACATAACATTTGCCATTGTGCTGCTGATGTTCTAAATATTGGCTTCGTGCCCTCCTAATATCAATACCAAGGCAGTAAATGCAATGCCCTTAAACAACAAACTATGACCCCTGAATGTGTCATATTATTTCTACATTTCTTTTCTTGACAAATACATATAGTTTGTATTGTTATAAATAAAATAAAATTGTATTGCCATGATAGAAATTAAGAAATTATTTTTACTCGCCTAGGGGCTAATAGCCTTAAAAAGTTACTCATCCCCATGAAAAATCACTAGTCCCCCCCAATTTAATTTTAAGATTGTAAAAATATCTACTGGTCCGGGGGACTAGCATCAGTAAGCATTTACTTGCCTCAGGTAAGGGGGCAAGCTTTAATTTCTATCCCTGTATTGTAATCTGAATGACTGTTGTCACTTTCAAAATTATCTCTTAACATCTAAGAAAATATGGAAATAACTTGTATGCAAGCTTTTACTGGTACTAATGCAAAGATTAAATATTTGTGCTATTTCAGAAAGAAATCTCTGATATTCATCCTCTTTATGTGACACTCTTCCAGTTTACTCTCCATTGGAAACGATCTTATGTAACACCTGTCACACATTTCGAAGTAAGTGTGAATGAATACATATATTTATATAATACATTCATTCTTACTGAATATACTGAACGATTTTGAACACTTTGTATTTATAATTACTGAAAATATAAATTATGTACAAATTTATGCTGTACAAATTTTCTGTTCATTTATGTTTTATTCATTTTACATGGCACAAAATCTACTTGAATTTATTTTATGTTTCACGAAATATACTACACAAAATAATTACATTCAGTATATTATTAAAATAAAAACTTCACACTTTAAGTTATAATACATGTTATAGTAATTAAACACCAATTTAAAACTACACCTTTTAAAGATACAGTGAGCCTCCGTGTCACAATTACCAATGTTTGACATCCAATAGCTCATGTTTAATAAATCAATGTGCTTTTGTGGTATCATTAACAAAACAAACAGAAATAATTTGTGTGATTAAAAAAAAAGGCTTCACAAATTAAGTGAGGAAAAACCTACAATTACTGAGCCAGTGTATACATGTTGCCTTTGGCATTTAAAAGTTAAATGGTTTTTGCTCTATTTTACCTCAAAACGTGCATTATGGTGTTGATATAATAAATTATAAGTGTTTCAATATTAAAGGCTACATTACAATTGATTTGTAATGTGATTATAATTAGTTAAACTAATGCAGTGAAATAAGTATAGAAAAATGAGTATTAATTTTGTATTACATGCTGTAACGTTAATTGATGTTTGAATTCTAGATTTAATTAAAATTAGCATCATTTTATTTTCAATTTTTGTTTTCAGTCTCCATCAAGATTTATTCATATGAATTACCTGCTAACAGGATGTCTATTAATTGGAATCATTGTGCTGCTAATTCAAGGGAGACACCTCTTCTGTTGTAAACTGTACTCACGAAAACATATTATTAGTCTACGATCTCTCAGTTCAACACTAACTTTCTGGGGATTTATGAAATCTGTTTAACAAAGTGTGTACATTTTTAGAAATGTAGAAGTTAGTACTGATCTAATTTAATCATAATCATTGTAATGTTTATTCTTGCCTTGAATATAATCTGTTGTTATGGACCAATCCTGTGAAGTCTTAAGGTTGTGCCTGATATGGAACTTTTTTTCAACCTTCACTGGATATAAGGCCAAACAAAATAATACCCTTGGTTCAGATCACATAGATGATGAAAATTAGGGTAGGTAGGCATAACATTTCAGGGGTGTACATTATTAACCTTTTTCAGATACTGGCAAAATGACTGGTTCCCCAAAATATCTAGGCCAAGAATGGGTGAGCCAAAGGCCGGATACTGGTAGTCTCGCACATTAGGCCTATAGCATTTGTGCGAACGTGCCTGAGAAAAATGACATCTGTATCAGATGAAATCTGAGATGTGATCGTGGTCTCTGTTTGGAGTTCAGTTTTGTGGTTCACTTCCGAGAAACCAGAGATGGCTAACCGGGTGGATGATTATCAATACAGAACTCACCCGACTCGATTTGAACCTGAGATGGCCGGGCGGGCGACTGCTAATCTACATATTTTTATTTAAAAAAAAAAAAATTCTTTCTGAAGGTTAATTTTTTAAATTATTGTTCTTGTGACAAATGTGGGCACATTACTGTAAATGATCTTCCATGGTTGACAATGTTTACGAGATCCATGGCAATGATGTTGTTTTTGGGGAAATTTGTTTTTCCTAACTGCCAATAAAATGTTATGGGGTCGGCGATTTTGACGGAGTATGATCGGAGTTGATAGCGTATAATTTTTGTTTTCTTTCTCACCTTTATAAAATTGTCTGTAGTTGCATTTTATGGGCTCTGGAAAATATGGTTGGTCAGGTGACCCGAACCATGGGTATTTTTTTATTTGGCTAATACATAAACAAATATTGTCATTACGGTTCCAATGTCTAGCGGTCTTCAACACACACAACGCCTTCCCATTGAGTGAAGCTAGCCCTGAGGCTTATTTATTCTTAAATTTTTTCAGCAAGTTCAAGAATGAAATGGTAGTTTTGCTGGTCATTGCTGCAATTACTGCATTGTTTGTAATGTATTTTATCTTATATTAATTCTTTTCTTTTTGTAGGCACATTGTGATATTGTTTTTATTACCCGGTAATTTTACCACACTTTTGTCTAATAATTTTTACAAATTTAAATGTTTTCTTGATATATATTAATAATTATATTTGTGCATTTGATAATACATTCCATTTTGCTTTTAACATATTGCATTACAAATTATACCTTGTAATAACATTTAACATTATACCTTATATAACATTTAAAATTATACCTTATTTAACATTTACCTATGTGACATAATAAAAAAAATATATCTCTGTGGGTCGTTTCTGTTTTTTGTTTTTTTCAATATTTTATTTCCAGTGGTAAACAAACTCATAGTACACGTTACTAGAAATATTCAACTTAACTGGGTGTTAGTAAAATTGTTTTCCCATAGGTGGTTCATCAGTGATGAGCACAATAGAAGTAATGATAAAGCTAAATGCATGCAGCAAAATACAACAGCATCGGGTGGTGCTTTGTGTCTGGCAATTAAGAATTTAAAACTAGAACAACTTTATTTTTCAGTATTTCTTTTATTTTTTGTCACTTAAATGAAAAACAAAATATCACAGACATGCTAGGTTGATCAGCATTTTTAATTTTTAACATTTTAAAAGTTAACTGATTTCATTTACCCATTCACCCTTTCAAAAATAACATTCCTTAACACTAATCCCTTCTCCACTACCTGAAGAAATAAATCTCCAAGTGGACATTCACCCTATATGCATGTGTATTAAAAAATATTGGTATTTATACCTTAATCCTTGTTGATGTCTAAAAGGCAATTTATTAACTGCTTTTGGTGTCAAATTTATTGGCTCTGGTTAATGAAAAGTCACATCTTAGTCAAAGTATTTTAATTCTCCACAAATTTTCGTGATAACGTATTTTAATACAGGTACTAAATGTCATGTAAAAAAGGTGAGTATTATGGTTAGGTATAAAATAATTTAATAAATAATATATCAACTTACAGTGTGTCGACAAAGGCTTTTATTTCATGGAAAGACTATAAATCTGACAATAAGTTGTGACTAAATCCCTTTTATGATATCAGTATTGTCAAAGCATAGCATATCAAGTTGGGAATATATATATATATATAATTAACAGTCAGTCATACATTTTTTCATGCTGATACTGGTCACTATACTGTTTAAACTGGACTAACGAGACCCCTGACTATAACTATATGTCTACAAATGCAACTTCAGTTGTATCATTTTTTAGTACAACTGCATTTTTTTTCAACCTGTATATAAAAGCCACTTCTCAATCATAAAAACCATATTTAGTAAGCCACTTGGATGGTTTTTATATAGACGTGTCAAAATTGCACAAACTACAGTTTTGTTTTTGTGTCACTTGTGCAATTCTAGCTTTACATAACCCATTTTTTATTTATGCTAAATTTACTTGGTATCAGTTTTATGTTAACATTAACAACATACAGTCAAACTTTGATAACTCAAACTTTAATAGTTTGAAGCCTCAAACTGAAGCTCTGGTGATGGCCAAAGTAATAATTGCTTTCAAAAATGGAACTTCGGTAATGAAAAAAATCATTATTTCAAAGTCACTGTAGTCACAATCTATTAATTTAATGGGAAATGGCCTTCAAAAACTCAAGAGTGAGAGTGGTCAAACTATCATGTTTGTTGGTAATTACAAAATAATGGATTGTATAACTAAGTGAAAAAAATTTGCCTGTTGATGGTTTTGTACACAGCTTCGGGTCTGATTAGTTAATACATAATTACAGACAGTGTGGCTGCCTTCAAATGTGTTAGGCCTACTGACATTCAATATTTTATTGTTTTAATTACATTCTACTATGATAATGTCAATAAAAATATGTATGTATTTACACGCACACACACACAGTGACTCGGTCATGCACACACACAGACAAACATGCATAATAAAATTATGTATGACACATTCATCTGAGTTACATCTTTTATATTGAATTTATTTAGTTTTACAATATATATACAAGAAGAACGTATGTTTCTCACAATATAAAATGGTACTTGTTCATTTCAATATTTGAATTTTGAAAACTCATATTCCCTTAATCTCAGACAATTTTTCTAACCCCCCAATTTCGAGTTTTCAAAGTTTGACTATTTAGTAAATAGGTTATGCAAAATTTTAATTCCTTCATGCCTGTTATATACAGGTTTGAATTTATTAATATCTGATTCCCCTTCTTGAAATATCATAAACTGCATACCAGAAATATGCTTTCATTAAGGTTTGCTTTAACAATTTTTTTAAAGATTTATGTTTCAAACAGAATTTTTTTTCATTAGTTATAATAAACAATGTAATTAAGTGTGATTATATCATCAAGGTACATTAACTCAGATATTCTCAATCATGTAATTATGATATTTTAAAAATTTCATTTATCATGTTGAAAGATAAAATAAAGTTCTGGAATGATAGGGCATAAGTATAACATAAATTAGATCACAGTGTTTGCAGTTTTTCACTGACGTGTAAATAATAATCCACCTTAATTTCATTCTTCAGTGGTCGGCCACACGTCATCACAATTTCCTGACAGCAAGGTTTTCTGAAGTCCTGAAAATATATTTTTAATGTATTACTTACAATCCTGTTTCTTCTATGTACCAATTATTAATCATTTTAACTGAAGATATGTTTACCAGTATCTAATCATAATTATTGTAAAGAGTATTAAACTTATACTATTAATTATCAGAATTGAAAATTTGGCATTTAAGGCGCATATGCTCATTTACATAAATGCACCTCCATGTGTACTATATCATATAGGATATTGACAATGAATTTTTCAGTAATTATAAATCAAATGTTCATATTATTTCAGTTTCACTAAACACATCTGTTACATTAAGAATTGTATGTCATATAGGTTATAAATAAATAATTTGGGCAAAATAAATATAATTAAGATTACAAAAATCAATGTGAAATATGTTTTTAATGGTTATGTGAGAGAAAAAAAGATCGAATCAATTTTATTTTGTTTTGGAGGTTTTGTGAAAAATGTGAAATGGATTACTTTCTTGACAAAAAGATAAATAAACCTGTTTGGTTACCTTTCATGTCAAACCTGGAAAAACTTGAACTAGCACAGCCATGCTGATTTTCAATAGGAGATGTTTCAGTAGAGGAAACATACCAGGATACACTAGCAGGACTAGCAGAATCATACTGACTGTCTGTCATATCACATTCAAAACAGGTCCTTGGAGTTGCATGAGGTCCTCGTGGATAACCGTCATCATCTGGGTCATGCATGTATGCCCGAATGGCTCCTGCATGATGTTCAGGACGATTTCTTTTCCAGATAAAGTGGTCAGGCTCTATTCCCATGATCTAAAAAAATAAAAAGAGCCATATTTAATTTCATTGTAAGGCCTACCATAATGAATTGAGCATAATTTGCAAAATTATTAAAATTTGCCAAATGCTTTTTATTATGAGGGAAACCAAATTAAATTAAGGCATTGTGAATTACTGAAGGATGAAATATATTTTTTTTTAAATGTATAAGACATGAACAGTACTTTATTTTTCATTGATCAGATAGATATTTGTTGTTGAAAATTTAGCTTAAATATTGTAAATATTATTCACTCTTTTAATCGAATTAGTTTGGTCAATTAAATGAAATGTTGAAACATACACATGCATAGATTCTCTGCCTTATATATTTTTGTTTGCAGAGGCAATTTTCTGAATGGAAAATAGGGGATATTTTTTTACAGATAATGACAATCATCAATATACCTCCTCACAGCATCTCCTACTGACAATAGCTCTGTATTCAATTCTTTTTAAAAGCATGTCTCTCTTTCGAAGAAAATCAGGATATTTGTTCTTCCATCGCCTCCCCAGAGCCCATGGAAATACTTCATATTTTATTTCTTCCTCATCTTCTTCAACATCATTAGCTAGATACCTTCATTAAAAGAAAAAAAACTATTAGTTGAGAAAAATGAGTACATAGTCTTTTGTACTATTACAGGGATTTATGCAGGAATTTCACCAGGAAAAATTAGTGCAATTTTAGTCATGATTGGGAAGGTTTTTTTCACGCCACTGAATTTATGTAACTGTAATATTATATTTATTAACAAATTTGGTAATTCATAGTCTAGAAATTGGGAAATTTCAGTGCCATTTGCCTTTGGGAAGTTGATGTTCAGTACCGACTAATAGGCCTAGTTATAACAGGTATCAATGTTCACTCCAATTCCTGTTGGACTTATGGGGTAGCAAGCTGTGAAGTCTCTGGGTCTGAATAAGCAGTTGCCAGCACAAAAATAAACAAAACATAAATCTCAAATAATAATAATTTTAAAAACAACTATAATTTTAACACAATTATCTAAATGATTTTATTCATTTTCAGCTAGGGTATACACAATTTTATAGGCATTTTAATATTAACATTTTATTTGTCTGAATATTATATATAATGGGAAGTTTCTTAGGGCTGCTCTACTCTATTGTGAAATAAATACTGATTTATTCCTTATCTCAATTGTAATAAAAAATCTATTATAACAATGACAGAAAAGGAAAATATTTTATAAAAATAACATAGTATGTGTAGGTAGCCTTTAAAATTTTACTCTTTACAAACTTACTTATTTTCACAATTGTTTAAAAGCATATTATTATATGGCTGAAATGTATCAAAATAATATTGAAATACATACAGTGCAATAAAAAAGTTTGATCTTGAATACTCTCTTAAAGAGAAACCAGCTCTCTTGAAATAAGCAAACACCATAGCAAGGAGATACTGAAAATATAAATACAAGCAAATAATAAATAAACTGTGTTTTTAGTTTTAATTTAAAAAAAACATAAATGATATATATTCGTATTCCATAATATGAAGAATAAATTATATTCTGCTCCATGTGTTTTCATTTTCAAAAAGATTAGGTTTCAGTCACTACTGAAATATAAAATATTTAATTACTGTAAACTAAATTAATATTGTGACATGTTTTTTCTCATGAATGACCATTAGTATCATAAAAGTTCTGTAAACTAGAAAATAAAATTTGTGATGAGTATATTAGAATTCATGAGAAATATAAATCAGTCTTATTTTTTTGTTTTACCTATTAGCTTAAAAGTGACATGCTATCATTAAGTATTTTGTGTTTAATCAGTACCTTATCAGCAATCTTCATACAGCTATCAACATCAAGAAAGTCTTGAATGTGATCATCAGCTATAAAAAAATAAGACAAACCCAATTCTACGTGTTCATGTTTAAAAAACATAACATATTTATTCAAAGTAAAAGAAATTGGTGTTTGCCCTTTTTTCTTCTAAAGTTACTAAACAATATTATTTTGTTTATTAAACTCCTGGTTACCTACATGTAGTAACACTATACCTGATACAAATATGTCTTTTCATTTTTGCAGTAATAAGGCACTTAAAATATAAAGATGTATAGATTATTGTTTCATATCATGATTCATATCTTTTTTTTAAATTTGAAATTCATAGTATCACAGATAAAATAATAATAAAATAAATAAAATCTAGTCTGAATGTTTTTAAATGCTTAAGCTTACCCAACAATCCAAAAAATGCTTGCATTTCTTTTGCTCTCACTACAAAGCATGATCGCTTTGCACGTTTTGCAGGTGTGGCAAGTTTTCTATCACAAGCTAATCCACTTAAAATATCTGGCAAGTCATTTTGTTGTGAATTTTGTCGACGTCTTTTTGTTTGTTTGGATGGATTTATTGAGTCTTTGCTTCTTAAAGCTATTTGTGAAACCAAAGAACTTAGGTGATTACTTAATACTTCTTTGTGTTTGTTCTGATTTTCATTGTTCCACATATACAAATGATTGGGGAATGATGATACCTTAGGATCACTGCAAAAAGCTTCATGAAAGTCAGGAAGAATAGTTTGCATCTATAAAAAGAAAGAAAAAAAATAGATCATTATAAAGACATCAAAATAAGCAAAGACTTTAATATTCATGGTTCATTGCAGTGGACTACAGGGGAAAACAAGAAACTTGTACACTGTGACTATCAATATCAATACAGTGAATACCATGTCTTCGAAATAAGTATGATACAAACAGCTGATCACGATCCATAATCCGAGATTGGATGAATCCTCGGAGGTTATAGATTCCAGTGTGTAAGATTATTATAATTAACGTTTGAGTTAGATCTACAGTACACGCAAAACACACCAAAACCAAATTTAGAATTAAAATATAATTTTAAAAGGTCCCATTGCCCATTTTACCTTCCCATTTGTGTCGTCTGCTACCTATTTTGACAGGTATTGTAGCGACCTCTACGAATAAAACATTTACAGAATGTTTAATTATCTCCTCTTGTTTGTGGTCCATGATAGGACAGGCCAAAACGCAGAATATCTTATCGAACTGTGGTGAAATGGCTGACAATTTATTGCTTTCGTTCATCTATGAACCCTGTTTTGCAAAACGAACAATAAAAATAACAATTAAAAACAATACGTATTAAATTAAAGTTTATTTATTTATTTTGGTAATTTTGATACCTAAGAACTTGAATAAATAAAATTGGATGAATCCTCGGAGATTATAGGTTCCAGTGTGTAAGCTTATTATAATTAACGTTTGAGTTAGATCTACAGTACATGCAAAACAC
>JAULBS010104076.1:0-31110 GCA_032355785.1 Symmetromphalus regularis
GGAACCTGAGTTGTGTGCCCAGGACAGCGTGCTTGAACCTTAATTGGATATAAGCACGAAAATAAATACAACCACCATCCGCCAACCACCACTACCAGTAATAAGACCTCCATATGTTCACTTACGTATTGACCGCTAGTTCTATTAGTTCATCGGTTTTTCTTAATCCCTTAATTACATTCACACGTGCAAGTAATCAACAAGTGTGCTTAGAATTTTCATAATGATAAAAAGGCTATTTGTGATATTTAGTATTTATGTAACTGACTTAAATAAGGTCTAGAAATGGATTGAGCCAATGTCTGGAGCATCAGATGTTAATACAACTGAACATTTGCATAAGAAAATAGTTTTACGTGTATGATAGATGTTCACACAGAATGTGAACCACATGTACATTTATGTTGGTTGGTCTTTTCTTTCTTTTTTACCTAAATATATTACACAAATCTTAGTAATTTGAAAAGATCCCTAAGTGATGACTGACTGTGCAAAATACAACTAGTACAAAGTATGTTCTTATCCAAAGTTATATTAGGACCAGTGTTTTAACTCTCTGTAACAGTGATCACAAGGAAATGCAATAAGTCATGTTGCTCATAAAATAATTATCAATCAAGTTAAATTTCAAACAAAATTTTCTTCCTCTACCTATAATAGTCTATGTACATGTATGTTCAGTTTATAAGAATTAGCCTTTGTAATTTAATCATGCATAAATCACAGGACAAAACAGAAAAATAATTTCAAAATGACTATAACAGTGAATATAGTCTATACAAGATTCATGTGGCATTTACAAAATGTGCCGATTGCCAGAGTGTGCTAGATCAGTTGGTCTATGTTTAAGTCTTATCAGCATCAATTTGGTTTCGTTTAGATAGAGTATGCTCAGTTTGGGCACTTCATTTTAGGAACAAATAAGAATTTTTAGTGGTATGGATATTGTCCTGATTCTTTAAATATGTTAAAATTAGAGGTAAACTTATTCTGAGATATGGGTATCCACAGTATTTATAACAATTATTTTATTAATTTGTAACTGTATAGATATTCCAAGCTAGGTCTTTACAAAACTGAGTGACTGGCAACAACTACAGTATTATATTTTTTTTAAGAACACATTTTAAACTTTTACCTTCATTTGCTGTTAATACATAAATAGCAACATTTATGAAAGTAGATGGATAACTACATACCTTATAACGATAATCATTAACATAGGCTGCTAATGTCATTCCTGTCACGGACACAGAGTATTTTGATATCATCAAATTGAGCTAAAACAATAAACACCAACAAATCAAAACTAGTCTAACACTATAGATCCCAACTTGACTCAACTAGCACTAAGAAAATCTCTGAAATCTTCACCCACTTGGCTGTACATCAGAACATTCCAGTTTACAGAACTACATGTTTTGTTTCCTTCACAAATTGTCAGCAGTAGAGGCATAGAGGCAAACCGTAATTAACTACATACACAACGGGAATCATTGTATTCTGTGCCAAAATGAAGCTAGAAATCTTGGTTTTTGGTAAATGAATAGGAATACTGTTTGCAATTTTAAGTATCCAACTGGATTTAAACCATATCAGCATGTTGATCAAATCAAGTAACATACTGTGTGTTTACACTGTAGTATTACACTGTGTAAAACAATCTGGGTTTGTGTTATTCTTTCTGTCTTGCACTGAAATAAGCCAGGATTCATGTTAGTCATGTTTAAATCATAAACAATCCATGAAAAACACTGGTTGACAATGAGCCAAAAAAAACCTTTAAAGCCAGATGATGAAATGATAAAAGAAAATTGCAACCAGGTTGAAATTAACTTTAATGTTCCATTCCTTTTAGAAAATGTATACATGTATAGGGTCATGTAGCATTGTGAGCTTGCTGACATTATATGATCCAAATAAAAATTCTTTCAAACTGAAGACATGGACTAGGTGTATTTCACAAAAACAACTGATAACAAAAAGGTAGCAATTAACCATCAGATAAGATTTAACAAGTTAGCTGGCTAATTCTTAGTTTATCAAGCAAACAGCTT
Organism: Symmetromphalus regularis; assembly: GCA_032355785.1. NCBI lineage: Eukaryota > Metazoa > Mollusca > Gastropoda > Neomphalida > Neomphalidae > Symmetromphalus > Symmetromphalus regularis. The sequence continues at coordinate 2,058 of JAULBS010104076.1, forward strand.
TTTTCTTTCTTCTTTTTTTAGAAATATAGGTAGCAGCTTTTTTAAAAGGGTAACAAATAATTTAGCAATTGGCTACTAGCATTTTTACAGAGGTAACAGCAAAATTCAATCAACCTGGATTTACCAAGCTAATGCTTAGTTTATCAATCAAACAGCTTTTTTCTCTCTTCTTTTTTTAGAAATAAATAGGTAGCAGCTTTTTTAAAAGGCTAACAAATAATTTAGCAATTGGCCACTAGAGTTTTTTACAGAGCTAACAGCAAAATTCAATCAAAATGGATTTAACAAGCTAATGCTTAGTTTATCAAGCAAACAGCTTTTTTCCAAGTTAACACCTAATTTAGAATCAGCCAGGATTTACCAAGCTAACAGTTAATTTATCAATCAGCCAGAGTTTACAAATTTGAAGTTTTGGTGACTGCAATATGATGACTTACAATGCCAATCTTTACGACACATAAACTCCCTATGGATATGATACTGACATTTCAAATCAAGGCAGGTAATGGTATCTTATAATGGGAGTGCTGGTTCAGTTATTACTGGTGCAAAGATAAATGGAACTGTCAATGTAAAGAATAATATGCAAATGAACCATCATGGTCACTTCAGTTACAATCCTTTGGATTTCAATATTTTAATCATAATGTTACTGGTTTTTTACAAATAATTTTGGTTCAATCACATAATTCAAAATCAAGGTGAAAATACTATAACTCTCTGTCTATATACCTAACTACACAATGCTAACTTTTTGGGCCCAAATGAGGGTAAATAAATTGGTTTTCACTTAGTCCGTATTAATACTGAATTGTTGGTAAGACACACAAGCTGTATTTTATTTGCAAGTTCTTTACTGCTGTAGTTGTAAGAGTTGTAAGGTGATAAGTGTGTTAAGTAAATGATATGTATTAGTTTAATGAAGGGTGTCTCAAGAAGGAAGTAAGGATTATTGATTACTAGGATATGAGAAACTAATATGCTCAACTTTCTTGTTGGTAATTTGAAATAAATATTCCATTATTAGTAGATAGGCATCTAGTCTCACTTGACAGCCAAACACGAGCTAAAAGAGGTTTGTTTAAAAACTAATATATTTAATCATAGGTATCTACATCAAGTTATACCACACAAACTAACACACACTAAAATATATGGGTTCGATCTTTAATATGCCTAATCACAAAATGATTCAGCCAAAATATGACACTGGGACATGTTTAATAAACTAGACAGATAGATATTTGTTTAATGCTCCCAAGCACAAAAAATAAACATCAGCTATTGGGATTCAGACTATGATGGAATTAAAAACATTTTACAATAAATCAATGTATAGAGTAGAAACTACCTTGTCAAATACAACTTTGGCAGTTTGAGTTTTCAGGTAATATTCCCTTTTTCTCAAAGAAACTATTAGAATAGATGATAAAAGTCAATTTAAAGTTTTATACTAAAAAAATCCACCAAGAAACAAAATCAAGGTTACAGCAAAAAATGAAAGATTGTTGATCTAAGTATTAAAAGTAGCAATACTAAAACAAAAGAAAATACATACATTTTTATAATCAGGCCGTTCAAATGTAAAATTCCTTTCAAGACGAACCTGGTGTAAATCCAATCGATGGAATCTACCCCCAACTCTAGCAAAATTCATTTTTTTCAAAAACAGTAAAAAATTATATGTAACTAATTATGAAGCCATAAACTGAAACTGTTGGTGGACCATTATGGCCCAGAGAAGTAACATCATCGTACAAGCAGCTCTAACATACAAGCAAGTATCAATCACTTGCAGTCCATTTCAGTAGCATACCATCAGTAAATATGTCATAGCTGTCATATCGTGCTGGAATCTTAATTAAACTCATGCTATCAGACTTGACTGATCACACCATTGTGATGGCAAGAAGATATTATGTAAAGGTGTAAAACTCCAGTAGAAAAAAAAATCAGTAATACATTTACACAATAATGCATCCATATCTGTATCCACTGCAGATGTAATCTGGTACATATATACATTGCATTATTAAAGGTATGTATACAATTTTCTATTTATTAACAAAATTAATATGCTTACACAATCACTTCTGAGCAATGATTGTAGACTGAGTGTAGATTTTTATAATGAAAACCTTTCTATACTACAAAAGCAATAAAAGAGTAAAACCCAACTGCTACTATATATCTACAGTATAGATATCTTCTTTTTTGACTCAAATCATACAATATCTAGTGAGCCTTGGTGGTCCAATGGTAGAACACTGGACTCTCAAGCTGATGACAGTGGTTCAAAACCCATTGAAGGCCGACTCAAACTTGACTATGTGTCAAAATAACCAAATGTTTGACATCCAAAAGCCAATGATTAATAAATCTATGTGCTCAAGTGGTTTTGTTAAAAATAAAAAAAAATAAACATACAATATCTGTGATGTACATGCTCAGCATGGAAAACAGAACTTGTTTTTTTCAGTTGCTGCAAACACAGAAAATCAACAAACTAATGTTCCATGAAATTAATTTTGTTATGCTTTATCTCTTTAAATCATAAATGCACACCATATCAGGCTGTTTTGCTGTTGCCAATGGGTGTGTTTTTGTTCCTTCCAACAATCACTATCTGGAACTGGGAAATAACCAAATATCTAGGGTACACCGAGAATATCAACCACCGAGTCACAAGTATCCATCACTCTCTCTAGCTAAATATTTGTAATGGAATCGGTACTGTCAAAGAATAGTTTTAATCATGCATGTCTCAAACAAGCCATATCCTGAGGTACAGTTTCAGCAACTGACCCCAAAATATCCAGGTATTATTTCAACTCCTGAGATATATTGATGGTGACATCAATATAGCATGTGAATGCTGTTATCCAAAACAAACAAGTAAATTTTGTTTTATTTATTGATGTCTCAAGAGCACATTGATTTTTATTTTATCATCGGCTATTGGACGTCAATCATATGGTCATTCTGACCTATTTATTTTAGAGGAAACCCAATGCTGCCTCACAGCTACTCCTTCTGATAAGCAGCAAGGGGTCTTTTATATGCATCGTCCCATTGACAGGACCGCACATACCACGGCCTTTGATGAACCAGTTGTGGACAACTGGTTGGAGCGGAAAATAGCCCAAACAGCAAATGGGTCCATTGAGAAGAATCGTACGACTGACCGGTTCACAGGGAGACATGCTACCTTTTGAGCTACATCCCACTCACGTTATCCAAAACAAGAAAAATGTTTGTACATGTACAACATTAATCTTTTATTTCTTTTTCTACTTTATAATATCATGTCAATATAATTTAAGAATTTCATGTGCAATAAACTGAAGCAAAAAATAAAATGGGGAAAATACCTGTTAAGAATGTTTGTATGTATGGAGGTACAATGTAGGTAGTGGTTTTTATAGTAGCTATGAGCTAATGTTATACAAGAAAACTTTCTCTTATCACAATTCTTAAAACTATTTCTTACAACTAATCAGTATTAAAGTTAACAAGCAATGAGGTTACTGTGTAAGAAAAGAAAGAAAAAGATAAAATAAATATTTTCCTGTCAGCTGCTTTCAACACCTTATCCGGTGGCCTTTTTATCTTATCTATATAAACTGCAGAATGAGGGTTGGTCGTTTACCTGTCTCCACCTAAATAAATATAGATCAGGTGAGGAAACAATGATTATTGACATGATGTAGCATGGTGGCTCTGATGAGAAACTGACCACCAGCCAATGCTATCAACTGGCCTGTGTATCACTATACACCAAATAGACCAGGATAGCTAAGTGTAAACTTGTATTCATTAGCCATGCCATCATGGAAAGTACATGTTGCACCCCGATTTTCTCAGAGAATAGTCAGCAGTAATTTTAATTTCAAGAAGATGGTGCTTTACGGTTTATTTGTTTTAGTAATAAAATCAAGCACAATCCATTCATTAACACTCTTAATAACAGCAAGAAAACTTATGCAGGCAAAACTAGTAGCAGGACAGTCAAAATATACCAGAAGTAAACATATTATAGGCTTATACCAGACTTCTTTATATTGGCCCTCTGTAACACGTATCACGCAGGCCATTTGCTACGTATCATAGCTACTTGATTAATAAATTGTAATCATAAATTTAAGAAATTCAGGGAAATCTAAGTTGAAAGAAATACTTTGAAACAGATTTTATTACTATTTTTTTCTATGAGAATGCTTCTTCATGGGTGTTAATTAATAAAAATGTCATTAAATGTGTTTTCGCATTGGCCCTGTTACACTGTTCAAGCACTTGTATTGGTGTTGCCTCGGAACAATATGAACATCATCGGACGTATAACAAGGCCAATATGAAAACACCCATTTATTAACATAATAATATTTAAATGAATTCACATCTCATGTTCTTGAAAGAATGAAATATAAGATGTACACTGTAAACATGAGCAATGGCATGGTGGCTACAATTACAACTTTTATTGACAAATATTGACGTTGTCAACCATGTGAATGTTGTGCATCCAATAAACAAACACAGCTGTTTGTATTTTGTAATTCCCAAGTGAGACATCAATACTAGAGTCATTGCTTGCATACTGGCTACATGAAGTGTATTTCATTGTGCTATTGTGCAATTTTAACTATTAAAACAGGCTTATAGTATCTATGTATTGGAGCAGTGCTGAAAACTCTAAAGAGTTAAAGCATTAAAGACAATCAATATGACCAGTCAATAGGATTAGTGAAGCTAATGTACCATTAATTTACAAACTATTACCCAGTTCCTCCACTAACCGACTCAACATTCATCATAACCTCTTTAGCCTGTCAATAGTTCATCAAATAACTGTAAAATGACCACAAAGATATGAATATTTATCATTTAACCGGACTATAAATGTACATGGTAATGTAGACAGATATTAATATCAACAGTTTAACAGGATAATAAATGACAGAATAAGAACTATTAATTATCTACATTTTATCGTGGCTATAAATGCATGAGGAAACAAGCACAAACACTAATGTTCATCATCATTTTATCAGAACTATAAATGTGCAAGATATTTTCAGATCAATGATGTATGAGTGCTTTTATGAGTATTATCACTTAGGGAATCGATTTAACCTTGTATTTAATCAATGATTCAAAGTCTAACAGGCTGGATCATTATAACACTAATTTACTCAGAAAGCTATGCATGTCAATGAACAATCAACTTTAATTTACATGTAATGTCTGTAATCAATCCAATTTGCCAGTCATTTGAATTATGCATGCATATGTTATTAGATTTACACATTAATATTTGTGTAAGTTGGGTTACGTGGGTGGGAATCACAATTTATTTAATTTTTTTTATTAAACTCACATAAACATGTATGCCAAAAAGCTTGTCAGTCATATAATTGAGAATTGCATGGTGAATAAAATATTTTTAAAATAAATCTTAACAGGTTGTTATTTTGTTTTTAAATTCAGAAAAATTTCAATCTTGCTTCATTAGTTAACCGCCTTATCAATTCTGATATCCTCCAGTTGGCAGTAGGGTTTACTCAAGTGTAGGGCAACTAGCCAAGGTGCAAGATTCAGTTAAATCAATCTCTCTCAGTGGATTTCATCAGCTTCTCTCCATTCAATCACCACTGGTAGTTTATCAAATGTAGTGGTATGTGCTGTTCTGTCTGTTTGAAAGTACTATCAGAAAATATGACTGTGACACAAATACTAAAGTAATAACAGAAATACAATAAAAATTATTTTATTATTTCTTTCAAAATTAAAATGACAAGTAAATAACTATTTAATTATAGTCATCCTATTTACTTGTTTATAACTGTAACCTCATTAATTTACAAGTTGGTGTTTATTCATGTTATTTTATATAATCTGAACATATTCAGGTGATTTGCGAACTGTGTTAAGTACAGACTACAGCATTACATTGTAGGTATACAACAATGTCATTGTCATTTGTATTTAGTATCAGCATTTGTATTTAGTATCAGTATTAATCTATTACTGCTACATTATAAAGAAATTACAAATCATTTAAAATTATGTAAAATTTCACAAGTAAACACCAACTTGTAAACTGATTAGGACATAAAAAAGCATTCCTAAATACATTCACTTATCAATGTAACTGTAAAGAAATAATTGACAAAAACCATTTTATTTTCATCACTATTTTAGCATGTTTCAGAACCAACTTAGCTGCATATTAAACAATATTCTTGGGATTCACAGAATTCGAAATCTGCAATTAAAAACAAGACTTTTTTTTTTTAATTTACGGGTCTTTTAGATTTAATTAAATTGGTGACAAGCACAAAACACTTACCAAGAACATGCGACTTGCTCTTCTTCTGAGCGTCATGTTTATGCCCAGTAGTCCCCGCAGAACTGACCACAACACACTGCTGTTAATCCGTGTTTACATCCTCAGATAGCAACGTGCAGGATGTAGAACACAATACTGACATAACAGTGACGCCAAAATGTCCAACAAAATTTGATCCCACTTGGACATGTAGAAAATCAGGAAATGGCATGTTAGATAGCTAACTAGTTCGTCGAACACAGAGTACATCCTTAATAGACACTTACTCATTATTGAATCATCTATACACAGTATTTCAACCAATAAATATCCAACACACAAACACATTTCAGGATATAAATCACGCTAAACAGAATGTATATAGATCCCAAAAAGAAATGTGTCTGCACCATTTAAGCTTTCATATAAATGTGTAAGCTAATGGTATATAAATGTTCATGAAATCATTCACACTTGAAGTCACATAACTAATAGGTGAGCAAGTACACAGACCTTCAATCTCCAGCTGACACATTCAAACAAAGAGGCAAGGTCTTTCTTTACCCTCAGTATTCAGAATGCTTGCAGAGGTAATCAAAGCTATGCTAAATGTTTAACAAAACACAATATGTCCATCAATGCTGAATAAAACACAAACACTGACAATGAACATTTCTTACTGACATTCCCATCAGCTTGGACAACAACTGTTGCTATTATCTGTACTAAAACTCACTCCAGGACAGACAGGCTGTTGAGACACACCAAATGTTGCATACTTTATGGCATAGCCACTGTGTTGCATGTACAATATATAGACAGAATTATCTTTAATATCTGCTGTCACCAAATGCTTGGCTAGAAGCAACAGGGTTGTAAACCTTGCAATCCACAATCAATCTTTTATGTTGATAATCTACCTGTTTATAGTTATACCCAGCTTATAAAACATATTACACACATGCATGAATAACGCACACTCAAGACAAAGGCAATCCATCCGATTACAGAATGCTTTATAGATGAACAGACGTTTAATGTGCAAGATGTGATCACAAAACTGTGATAGAACCATTGTAACCTGTTGAAGTAAAACAGTCTAAAACAACTTGTTGCATTCAAGCTACTTTGCCATCAGGTTCTAGTTAACTGAATGCTGCCAACAGTGTGGTAGGTATTGTACCAACAAGAGCACTGCTTCCTGCAACACGAGCCAAACTTAGAAAAGTTATGCCAAGAATAAATGAACAAGAAAACACAATAATCCTCCTGTTATGACGTATACATTATTAACCCTGGAACTCTTGCTGTTTCATCCTGTCTACTAAGCCAAACTGCCATTTGTTAATCCCACAGGGAAAATTAATCCAAGCTGAGTGTAAGAGCTTAAACTAGAGCAAATAAAGTGCTTTTATTCTTCAAATGAACAGCTGAGGCTATTAATGTATGTATGCATATATCAAATAATGATTGTGATTCATAACGCAAACAGTGAAAATGTTTTAAACTTTCACCCATTGTAAGCAACAAGAGTTTTTACTCCGCCTTTGTGCAACACAACATATGTGCTTTATGACTAACAGAAATTGGTTTGAAAGTATGCACTTTCATTGGCTATTCAGAGGTGCTAAAGTGGTTGTTCATGTCATCTGAAAAGTCATGTCAATTACACATGAAGAACAATAGATCCCACTTGTGATAAATACCTGACCTATAGCAGCAACATATATGGCAGCATGGTATTTGCACTCACTTTTATTCAATCAATTGTATAATACACCATACGCCCTAGCTAATACCCCAAACCTCACCACAGAGAAAACACAACATCTATTTTTATCTCTATAATAAAGAAGGAAAAAACACACCAAGCATATTAAATACACTTACGTGTACATAATTTTATTATACAGTGTAGTTAACCTTACATCTGGAAGCTGAAACTCTAGAATAAAAATGCAGTGAAGTCCAGAGTTGCAGATTTATCACATTAATAATAATTTTATGTAACAATATGTGGATAGATGGATGGAGTTTTACATGACAGTTTTTGTTGGTGGACTGATGATTTGACTAAAAGAATATGATGTAAGAATAGGCAAATGAACTGTTAAACAAGTGATTCCAATAAAACAGGAATTTAGTTTTATCAAGAAAAAAATAATTCTTTGGTAGAATATATATTTTATTTTTTTAAATAGAGACTTTTGTTTTGGGTCTTAGGTAAACTCAAATAATCTTATCAAGTGCATATTTTCTTTTGGATTAAAGGGGCTGTTCACAATATTATCAAGATTTCCATGAGAACAAACTGTAAACTGAGAGATGGAGATATCTAATAAATACCAGCATACACTTTTAAAATAAATAAAGCATCCAAATACATGTATATTACAAAATGAATTTTTTTTTATGTGTACTTCTGTGGTAAGAAATAACAAAAACAAGTTTGTAAAAATAATGATATTACATATATGTTTTCATTTGTTGATAATTCCTCGATATATAAATCAGCAATTTCATTTTAGAAGCTACTGATAAAAAAAAAAAAATTGCAGTATTTTATTGATATCGCAAAAATATAAATATAGTATGCAGTATGTTCAGTTCATAAAATTCCTGTTGCAGTACCACAGTAAAAGGATTTAGAGGTAGTAAATACATAATGTATGTCCAATCACAAAAATGTCTGATTTTCACGGGCTGTTGATGGTGTGCTACAAGATAGAGGCAATATGTGCTTTAATTAAATTTTAAAGAAATGCATTAATGTGATAGCTTTGAAAAAAATATATATATACTCTTTATATATACATTGATGTGTTAAATCAAAATACATGTGCATGCAATTCAGAAAATCTTTTTTTTTTCTAACCTTATAAAATGTCACTTCAATCAGATTTTATTTTTTATTTTGAGTATAAAAAAAAGAGAGCAATGTTTCAAGTTTCCGACCTTGAAAATATAAATGTCAATTTAATAAATCAAAAGCTGGACTATAAAACACAGATGTGTAGAGAGAACAGCTGTGCTGTGTGTGACAAGCAATTCATCTAACACAGAGAATCCATACACAGCAGGTTATAACAAGATCAATGGCAGCTTCATTTATCTCTAATCCACCAATTAACACACAAAACTAACATCAATTTATCCCTAGGCACTGACAAACCAACTCATTAATGAGCAACAACGTTTAGTTGAACTATTTTAGCCAGCCCATTTTATGTCAAGAATAAGATAAAATGTGGTTATTAAAACATTACATTTATAACAGAAACAAACAAAAGTTTGCTGGATATTACTAGAAAACAGCATATTTTGTCCTTCATGTAAATTTTGTCATGAATGGGACTGATGAAAATGTAGTCTTCCAATCACAACATTCAAGCGATAAAGTAAATTATATAACTGTTTGACCATTGACCACCTATTCTTACTATAAGAGTCTTAGCACATGTTTTACATAAATTAGTTTTAGCAGAATATATATATATATCTGTAGTATTAAATAGAAAAATATAGGTCATAGGTTATTAAAATTAAACTATTTTTCACTATGTTTCTACTAAATGTTAAAACAGCTACAAAGCAGAGAGCCAAAATAGTGTAAATAATAATGAAATAATCCTTTATACAAAGTGTGTGCCAATGCCATCATAATAGTACCATGCTTTTATCAGGTAACCACCAACTGACAAATGGGTCACAACTATATCTGATAAAACTTATTTAATTGATGTACTGCTACTAACTAGAAATACATGTAAGAAGCATCTGTGCATGTCACTGTACATCATCTTTATCAGGGATAGTGTTATCAGTTCAATGACATGTTACTCTAACCAGATGAAAACATTAATATACACATATCAACATTAAAAAACAGCAGGACTTAATAAGCAGTCTGCTATGTGTAAATGATCTACATAGTACATGTTAAATAATAAATTTACAAATACTAGGTCAGGTACATAACTCAGATGCTAGAAGTAGTCTGAACCGTAACAACAAAGTATCAAAAGTCAGTACATAACTGATATTAATTTTTAATTAAGTCAGAGAATTACCACCAATTATCTTTCATACTCATTAACTTAACAAAATATGGCATACTTAGTTCGAAGTATTCCACTCACTTTGCATGAGGTTCAAGTGCATCTTCACTGGGGCATGGCCATGTTTGTTATTGTTTAGTTTGCCAACACATCAAGTAATCTATGCACCGGAAAGCCTAATGGGATACATTCACAAGCTAGAGATGAAAGCATGTCTGTGTTTTCAAACCAGTGTGCATGACTACAACATGTTTGTTATTAAATCCAATATTATAACCATGTACAGTTAACCTAAACATACACAAAAGTGATTATCTAATTTAAAACAATTACCTTACAACTTAAAATAAAAACGTAAAAATATTTAATGTACAATAGCAAGTGTGTTAAAACTGCATGAACATTTCATTTGTATTTACTTTTAGGTAACCCGTATTTTGTTTTCAGGACATGTAAATGGGTTATGCATAATGAAATGGGATAGCAAACATTTTGTGGGTTATGCAGATTTTAACTGATATTCTGACAGGTTAGAATAATGTATTCATTGTTTACGATCAAAGAACAGGACTGATAATAATACCTTCTCTATTTGTCATTAAAATATCTTCTGCCCTAAACTCTTCCACTCAGCTTTCTGGTGTAATCCCTTTGAAGCCCTTAAGAGTGCCCAAGATGGGTAAGACCAAACCTTCAATGAATGTGGGTTCATTAAAACATTCTGACTGAACCTACATTATGGTTAAAAACTATTTTTAAAACATCAAAGATACTGAAATTACATGCATTACAGCTGGCCTAGTTAGTGCCATTAGTTGTAACTAATAATACTTCAGGGCTATGTGGCTAACACTGGATAAAATATAGTGGTGGACTATCAGACGATAATTACAGTAAGATGTTGAGTTACACCCAGCAAGACCATCAAACGATTCTTTATCATTGAAGTAACACAAAGAGACAGGAACAAGATACATGTTCTGGCCATCCATCTTCAAACAACTCCACTGTACTTCAGTCTTTGTGATCCACAACCCTTGTATACAGTCATGTACTAATGTATCAAGTTTGTTTTTTTACAGCTGGGCAATTCTTCAAAACATAGTAAAACAAAAGTGTAATAAAAAGTTACTTTAAAAAAACTAATAATACTATTACTATATCAACAGCTACTATAATACTAACTGCAAAGACATGTACATATATACATGCAAGCCTATGGCCCTATGAGAAATCAACTTGTTGAATGAAATTAATGTTATTTAGACCCACCCATATAGTAGGCGTGCAATTTATTTTATTTCTGGTTGTCATGTAATAACAAACATTAGTAAATGGCAACAACACCCAGTAGGATTGATCAAATTACAAAAATTAATAGTTAACACAACATGAATATACACGATAGTATGGAGGTTAAAAATCTACCTAAATTTTGTATAGAATTATTGAATATAAATCATCAGAAAAAATTCAGTAGGCTGTGATTATTTGAATAATAATGGACAGTTAAATAAAGTGTACATCCAAAACAAATCACAAAGCTCGACGCGTATTAACATTGAATGATTGAAAGTAACACTGAATAAAGGAAGGTAATTAACAGTTTGAAGAAAGGAAGGTAACAGTTTGAAGAATGGAAGTTAATAGATGTAGTTTGTAGAATGAAAGATAATTTATATAATAATCCCAAAAATGAAAGGTCTGACACAAAGAATAATTTGACTACGACTAAGTAACGTACATCAACAAAAGATGTAGTTCATGCTTAGAATGTTCAGCAACATTTAAACTGGTTTAGTCAATTAGTTTGATGAAAGTTGATTATGTCACAACCAATCACAGGACCACGTGTAACTGGCAACCATAGAATGTTAATGCCAATTTACGATATCGATCTAGTAGTTCTTGAGAAGTCAAACATATGTCATAGTAACAAAGCTAATTAGACGCTACAACAAGCATACCGGATATTGAAGTCAAATTAAATAACTCTTCACCAGAATGTTACAAATAATGCTCTTACGAAGTTGTACCAATTTCAATTTAGCTATTTTTCAGTGAAGTCAGAATGCCTCAGCCTATCAATCCTGACTATTTTGAATTTTAATAGATATGTCCTATTTGGAGCATTTCTTTATATTTAGAAATGCTACATCAGACTACAGACATGAATTATAGGATAAACTCAGCTAAGGTTCAATCTACTATAAGTCAGGGAAGTAATAAACAATAAGAGAGCAGCATAAAATAAACAGAAGTCTACTCATGTTAGCTGTGCAGATAGCAAAGGCCACAGTCGCTCATCTTCCAGTAACTGAATGCAGAAACCTCAAATGTGCATCCCAAATGTTACATGGTGATACCAAACATACCACCACCACTTTCATGAACTTAATAAGGCTGAAATAAAATTTAAAAAACAATTTGTTCAAGAGCTTTCCAGAATTGATACAACATTTTTGCCTTTTCTTAATTACTTGGAAATATTCAGACTGGTCACAAGGAACAATCATGAGTGGGAATTCCTGTCCCTGGTGAACATATTAAAAAATTGAAAAAAGAAAAAGAAAAAATTGAAGAACAAGATCAAAATAATACACCTGAGGACCTTTCAAATTCTTTTTGGCAGGTTGGAATGGAAGGAGACCAGTATATATACCACATATCTTAATGCATGCACAAGTTTAAACTAATTTCTCTTCATTAATTTTAACAAATTAAAAAAAGTAAACATAACAAGATTTCTTACCACTTTCATCTCAAAGAGTTTTACTAGATTGCGTACAGAAGTTCTGGAGCCTGTCTTCATCAGATTGATCAGACTTCGATCACGTTTTATGGGTTTGTCTTGAGACTGACCCCGGGTTGGCATCACAATCTGACTCTTAGATCGCCGCGATCGGAATCGACTCCGAGATCTACTCCGAGCTTCGCGAGCATTTTGCACTTTTGGATCTTCACATATTACAACTTTTTTCAGCGACATTTTTGAGTTTATTTTCCTTCGAATTTTATGAAAATGATTAAAAGCACAAATTTATTGTATTTCCATATCTAATCCTCTTCAATGAATTAAGTCTTTACCTGTTATAACCAATAAATACTATATTTGTAATTATTTTTACAAACAATTGCACAGACCCGTTACGACCAATAAATAAAAGCACTTGATTTGAAGATCACACTTTACCTTGCCAATCATGCTTTGCAATCATGTTATAAAAGTTCCATATTTGAAATTAATTTAAAACAGAATACTTGACTAGTATTTCAAATACAAAACAAGTATTAATCAACATGAATGAAGACGTGTCTGGTTTATTACCGTTATTGCATCCCACCATCTCAAACCCCAAGTCTTAATCTGTGAATTGAAACCTGTTATTACACTTGGCATTGTCTGATTTGATCAATCTACTCACTTATGAGAAGTGTATATTTTCCATTCCAATACTCATTGTACACGGAGAAGCACACATATTGCACCTGGACAGAACATGCACCGTTGTGCTGACAGTAGCTAGGTATTCTGGGAATTTCTCTTGCAACATTTACTTCTGACATTATCCGTGCTTTTCTCAGATCAAAGCCAAACACTATTGTCATGTACTTGAGATCAGTCTAATTCTAGATGGCTTCTTGACATTGCAATTACTTTCCTCTGCTCAGTTGGCATCCAGTGATGTTTTCCTCACAGCAATGAAGTACCAATATCTATAACCTACTGACACAAATCATTATTTAGCTACTAAAAAGCATGGCACAAAATAAACGTCAAAAAAGTGCACACTTAGCATTTCAATATGAATCGATGGAGACACTGAATTTCATTCATTTGTAATAAGGAATGGATTAGTTGTCCTCCAGCTGATTCCCACGCAAATCCTGTCTCCATATTATAGTGGTCACATTTGTCTCCCGTGACTGCAAACTGGTTCACTTAAAAGCAGTACTGGAGTGATTTGCTCAACACCAGTAAACAAAGCCATACCTGTGAGTAGAATCAATAGTAACCACGGTTAATGGAGCAATGCCACAGCAAACTGGTGGGGGATCCCTACACAAACAAATGTTAGGCTGTCCACCTGTGAATTATTAATCATACCAATAATCTGTACTAACCACCAAGCCGATATGACACTTGGGATGGGTTATCATTTTTTCAGTGCTTTGTCGTGGTGACCAGCAAACAATAGATCCAACACATGAAGTACTTGATCCGGGTTTTTTCTTTTATCAAACATGTGGTTTCAGTTTCCTCTATAAAAGGAAGTAAAATTCTTGAAAATTTTCTTTAAAAAAATACTTTTTGGCCTACATATAATGTATAATCATCAAAATGAAAATAACCCTACAGGCTTGGCTGTCGACATGACATACTATAATGATGAAACATCCAAAGGTATTTGTCATATATCCGTTTACTAAGCAGTATACAATGTCCCCTAGTGAGCCATCTAGTGTTTGTTTAGTCCAGTATATGGCTTTCATGAACACCTGTGTTAGTGTCTGAATAAAACAAGTCTACTCCATTCATGGTTTGTTTCTCAGCAATATTTTAAAACAGATTTTGATAATGTGATGAGATGTTCCGCTGTGATCTACTGCTGTGACAACACTTGTAAGGCAAACACAACTGTATTGTAGTTTGTCATAATGAACAGTCATTGAAGCAGTGACAGCCATAAGAGGCTATTTACAAGCATGGTGAATGACCAGTGAGAGTTTCAGCTTGTAAGGTGACGTAATGTGAGAACATGTATGTGTGTGTGATGCCAGTGGCCTTTGACTTCGCAAACCATTTAGGCCACTCTCAATAAAGAAAAAGTGTGATTTCGCAACTCACTGGCAAATTGTTCGTAACTCTTGTGGAAACATTCATTATGGGAAAAAAGAAACAGTCTCCTGTTTTCCTCGATTCATGTGAAACACCCATAAGTGGGTTTCACTCACAAACATAGCAGACCAGTGGAACACTTTAAAGAAAACACAAGGAAATGCCAGTTAGGGTCACACCACATGGAAGCAGAATAAAGTTACAATTAGCACTGATAATAATGAGAAACACAATATAATGTAACTCAATCTCTGTATAACAGCCTGTTAGATTAAATCTGCTGAATCTGTATCACAAAAGAATAATAAACTTGCAACCACAGTAAGTTAGTTAATGATGTAAATCTTACACCACAAAATATACAGTAAACTTGAACCACAAATAAAAATGTGTCTGATTTAATGAAATAAATCTTGTTTCTCAAAATGAACAATACACTCACAACCACAATAAAGAAACTTGTCTGAGTTAATGAAGTTAGTCACATTCATCGTTACTCCATTATAAGTATGTCTGCTACTCAACAATTGCAGCTCATTAACCCATAACCAATTCTTCGGTACATGCTGGCTGCTAGAATAAGATAATTATTATTTCCACCTGGTGTCTAATTCATTGCTAGTCATTAGCAATATAGCTGGTGTCTGTGTTTGCTAAGATGAAGATACTTCATTATGCCTGTTCTAACCAAATGTTTTCAGTCCATTTTCAGTCCTGGTCGCTTCATTGGGAATAAGTGTTTTACCTACAAGAATGACCCATGACCCACCATCAATCAGCAACGTCTGCACATATAAAAAGAGTTCTTTGAAGGGAAGCATGTGAGGAAAGCAATTTGCTTGTCTAACTTGATCACTGTGGCAGGGCAGCTGGGCACGAGGTTGGCATGGACATGCTCTCCAAACACACCGATGTCCAGGTATTCTGAGCCATCATTATCCTGGCTGTGATCTATTGTACATATGCTATATGGTATGATATGTCTACTTGGCACAAGCTGGCTCTTACTGACAAGGTGGATTTGCTATCATAATACAAACGATGCCATGTAATGGTACTCAACTACAAATGTAATGACTATACTGTGTGTGTGTGTATACCTGGATAATGAGGTCAGAGGTGGGTTTTGGGGGGAGGTGGCAACAAACCATCAACCTATGCTCCTTGTGTTTGTTTTATTATCTAGACCAGTCTGAACTATCTTCTTCAGATATATACAGTTGATTATGGAAGTGGTAATCTAAAGCAATGTTTAAGAAATTACATAATGAGATCCCATAGGATGCCAATTATATTACAACAAGTGTGTTTTCTATCATATATGAAGAGGGAAAGAAAATGATGTATGATTTACAACACACAAGTTGTAATACATGTGGTATCCTAAGGGATCGAGTGTTATAATCTATTTATTAAACTGTGCTAGAGTTTACATACAGTGCAATTAACTTTCTTTTGCAAATGAAAACAAATGAAAAACAAGAGAGCACAATATTTCAAAGTGTGTTTATGCAAGTACACTTCTTTT
Organism: Symmetromphalus regularis; assembly: GCA_032355785.1. Classification (NCBI taxonomy): domain Eukaryota; kingdom Metazoa; phylum Mollusca; class Gastropoda; order Neomphalida; family Neomphalidae; genus Symmetromphalus; species Symmetromphalus regularis. The sequence goes on from JAULBS010104076.1 coordinate 18,812, forward strand.
TCAATGCAAGCATATACAAACCTATAAAGTTATAGAGACTCATATAATTTTCAAAGTATACTACCTTATAAAAAGAAAAGAATAGAAAGAATATGGAGACACATTCATCAAATGGATTGAACAAGTTATTAATGTTTTTTAATAAACAGAATCTTTGAAGAACAGTAATGAAGCAGTTTTTATTGTTACGTCTTCATTCCAAATTTCTATGATTACATAGTAGTTCACTTTGTAGTGATGTCACTTACAGTCAAACTATTATCACATGAACCCATTTATAAACTTTTATATTTTGGAGCTCTGGATCACAGGAATTTTGTATCGAATATAACAGTATTTTTACTTTTAAATGCTGTGTTGGATATGTATTCTTTGGAGATTGTGAAGGTATTTTGTTGTGCTGAGTATAAATTGATAGGTACAGAAAAAGCTGTTGCTTATTGTTTACCATGAAAGCAGACATAATTTTAAAATTTATTTTATTTTTTAAATTTTAATGACCTTTACCAGTATGAATTCAGATTTAATAGTTTGTGTATATAATATAATGCATTAATTTAAAAACAACAAATCAAACAAAACAAATGGTGTCCATTTTGTGCAATTTATGAATGGGAGTAAAAATAATTCTAAGAACATGATATATCTCAAAATTTAAACAGGTAAACCACTAGTGATTTTATCAACATTATATCACATGGCTGTATTTTCCACTGTGTAATAAATGTATTCAGTTGTCACTGAGGACAAAGAAATTGATCTGTAATGTAATCTGTTATTGTGCTTTTTTTTTTATCTGCCTCACATGCCATTATTTATGACTAGTGTGTGATATTTTAAAATATTCATGACAAGCAAACCAATGCTTTTAAGCATTTTATCAATTATTACAGCAACATCTGCTAGATAGTTAGCAATTATAATGTAGTAATGGGGAAATTAGACAATGGATGAATTGATGCCTTTGAAAAATTACTTTACAAATTTATTCAACACCAACCAATACATATATACAATAGATGCTGTTGCTATGCAATATTTGAAATTGTTAGAACTAAGTGCATGTTATATCAAAACAGCACAGTGCTTTTGTTTTCAGTGAACCATGACTGGAATATAAAACTGTGGCATGTGCTGTCATGTCAAAAAAATTACAAGACCTCATTCTGCTTAATGAAAAAGAGTAGCCAAGGCTGAACCAGTAGATATTAGCTTTAGACTAGTATTTGTCAATAAATGATAGCTAATAGATAGGGTCTCATTCATTTTCTTTGGTTTATCAAATGATGAGGCATTATGTGGCAGTAGCAGGTTTCCTCTGAAGACAACGAATCACAAAATACCATATGTCTTCACACCCAATTGCAACTAAATAAACAATGTGCTGGGGTGTTGTTAAATAACCAATGCTTTCCTGTTTCATTGTCTTTGTCTTCAGTGTTTGCTACATAAATGTGACTGATGTTGCTGTGTATTGAATAGGAGCTCAGTTTGACAACATTTTATTCCATTTGATATACACACTAATAATTATAATAAGTTCAATATTATTTGCCCACTATCAAGTTAACTCTTTTAAACACACTGTCATGCTTCACATCACACGTATAATTCAACTGTCAAACTTTCACATTTAACTATTGTAAAAGATCTTTAAAAGACATGTCTATTTGACTGCAAACCTTACCATTAAGCATGTACCTGTTAATAGAATTTGACCAATATTCTAATTATAGTAATATGTACATGTAGTACTATGGTCAGCATCTTGTAGTTCAACCACATGTATACATGTACTAATAGTAATTACTTGACCAATAAACTAATAGTGTGGGAGTGACAAAATGTGCTAAATTACTTTTTCTAGTATCAAAAAGCAGAACACCAAAAACATTATTTGGCTTAGACAGAGGTAATAAATATAGGATATTAAATGAGTTTCCATTTCGTATCATGTATATGTCCCGAGTGAAATCATTTTCAATTATCATGAAGGACATAATCTTGATGTGGAATGGAAGCGAGTTTAATATCCTATTTATTATCCATTATCAATTTTAAGTTAAATTTGAAGAAAAAAAACTATCAATAACAAAAATTAAACCAATCCTTTTCCTTTTTTGGAAACAAACTATGCGAAATAATATGACGTCTTATGATGTCAAAAACATACTACTAGGATGTAACACTTTGCTATGTACCAAGATATGTTGAGTCATATGGGTAATAATGCCATTTATGGGATTGTTTAAAAATTCAATGTGGTACTAATAAACAAAGTAGGTTTAAACAGCAGATTAATGTTCTACATGTGGTTTTATGAACCATGGTTTGACTGTAAAATCAATCCTGTTTTAATAAATGTCTTATGCCAGTTTAGACAGAATACACTGTATTAGTATTTAACATCCACTGCTCAAGTGTTTCTCAGCTACTGATGCCAGACAGTGAATGAATGAAGGAACATATGTTATCTGCTGAAGGGCAGTACACCACCGTCCAGTCTGTCAGGTAAGATGCAAGAGAGAGTTGCATGTTGCTAAACGAGGACCAGATGCACAGATGGTCTCCGATTATGGGCAGCTCTTTAAATGTGAGCACCAATGTTAAACAAAGCTTGCCATACCCAGTTCAAATAGGTTCCCTGCAAAACCGCATAATTGTCTCCGATCCATCAATAACCCAATTGTGGAAATGCAGCTAGTGAAACGGTAACACCTGTGAACATTGGCTGAATGATCAGATTGGATCATAGTAACACTGCTGATGAATGCACATGTACATGTGTCATATGTATGTGAAATGAAGCAGTCTTCAGACAACTTACAATTGGTTCTGACAGAGAAATCGTAAATGGCTGAAGCAATAAATTCCTTGCCTATCTTACCACATCAAGGAAGAAACCATGTCTTTAACTTTATGTTTACAACTCTGATGAAAGCAACACAGCCAATTCGTTAGATAATGTTGTATTTTTATCTTTGCATGCATGTACAGCCAGCAACACTTCCCTTTTACAAGTTACATGAAACATTATACATCTTTGGGATAAAATTACAAGTGTATGCTCTGGTACACTTCCCGATTCTTTTTCAAGAGCAACCTTCGACATATACAATGTATACTGTAAAACTTTTATTACACAGAGACTCATAAATATTTTTAAAATATGAAACACAAACTGTTCAATTGAATCAAAATTATCCTTATATCAGTTACAATATAAAGTGCATTTAAAGTTATTTTACATATGGTTACTATTTATACAGGACTAATTTTTAGGCCCACACACCCTTCCACCACTATCCTTTGAAAACAAAATCATTACACAAAATAAGTAGTTAGTCTGTGTTAGAACAAGTAATAATAAAGGCAAAGTTAGAACATTTTGTAATTAGCTAAACCCACATTCCAGCAGCACATGATATAGATGAACTATACAAGTTTACTGCACATAAACATTCCACACAGGAAACAGATGCTCCAATATGAAGAATATCAACAGATACATGTACTAAAACAACAATATACTTTGAATAATAACTGACAAGAAAATAGATGTTTTCATTATTGTACACGATTTATGTTTATTTTGTTAGGTTTAGCAACTCTGAGCAGAGTACAACACCTACACAGACTGGATTCTAATTCTACAATGACAAATTATGTACAGTGGAAACTAACAAAACCTGATTACTGAACGAATGGGTGGGGTGAGGTGGGGGGGTGTAGCAGTATGGTCAACTGACACACTGATTTGACACATTGCCTGTAACATATAATAATACATGTATAAATTACAGAACTGGAAAAAAGTGACCAGTCATGGACACTGTATTAATTTATTATTTTGGAAGCTTTAAAAATTACAAAGTTAGCTTCATTAGTCATTCTGTCTGACATTAGTGTTTTGTAGTTAAATTAACACAATGCAGCTTATGTATAACTAGGCTAAATTAAATCACTAAAAAGCATACACTACATAACCACATTGTGTGTATTAAACTGTGTGACAGGATTTTTTTTGTCTGAAACAAAATGAATGATATTTAGGACATTATGGTTGGCAGAATTTTTTTTACTATTTCCAGGTCTGAAATAGAGCACAGAAATACTTCTTGCATCACACATTGTAATTATAATAGGAAAACTTTCATCCTTTTATCTGATTATATTACTATTGTGACATTGAAGCATAAGAAAATACAATGTATATGTTGAATAAGGTGTTCAAGTGTTTTTCAATATTTCTATTCTCTATGTTGAACATTGCAAAGACATTACTTTGTCAAATGTTTACAATGTTCATGATGTTTACTAGACAGATTTGACTAAAAGAGAATATCCTGTTTTTAAAAGTAACAGCAAATACTCCTACATGTACAACAGTTAATATGGACAAATAAAGCAGAAAGAGTTATTCCCCCATGATTTTTTTATAAGGATTTGTTTTTTTCATATTTTACAAAGATGAACATTATATATATAGTTTCTTTAGGAATTTTTGAAGAAAAAATCTGAGATGGGACTTTAGAATAATATAGGTAAAAATATTTATGAATATAAATAACTATATTTATTTCTTTATAACAAAACATTGTTTATCCTAATACAAGTCTATTTAAAAAATAACACCAATACATTTAAGATATTTCACCATCATCACAACTGATTAACCCATAAACATTTCATTCAATAGTTAAACAACTGACTTACTATGATCTAATATATAAACTATTAAAATATTTACAGAAGTACAAAGTACATAGACAATGACAACAAAAATCTAGTTAGATTGAGTTAAAAAAAAAAAAAAAAAGCCTTCTCCAATGACTCATGATACCTCCAACTGATACTGATACATTAAATAACAAATCACTCATTTATATAGACACATTTTAATTTAAGTATCAATAAATCTTTTTAAAAACTGTACATATATATACATACAGTATTATAAGCATGTAAAATTAATAGTATTGTAAGTACAATAGTTGAAGATTGTCATTAATCTTACCAGACATTTGGGATCCAAACATTATTTCTACTATTAAAGTATAACAAGACATTTCAAGATTATTCCAAACAGGTTTCATGAATTAATTTGATATACTTTTGTAAATGGGTAAATACAAAGAAAGATTTCCTCTTTATTTTATTTACTAATTCCAATTTTTACCCCAGTAACATTCTCCAGGACATAAACTGCAGACTGTCTAAGGCCATAATAAATGAATTAAATGGGTACTAACAAATAAACAACAGATGAAGCAGTAAACAATGATTTTCAGTTTGGTTAAATTTTTATGCTATTACATGTACTTTACTTCCTACTGTCAGTACTGATCTTTCAAGTTTTAATTTTGTATGACATTTCTTTTATAAATTATATCCTTCAAACAAAATAAACTGTAACTTTATTATGTCCCCTTATTATTTTATTAACGTTCTATTCTTATTTATTTTCATCTAGTGTGGGGAAAGTTGTTTATATACAGAAAATATAATCAAAACATACCAGGAACATCAACAAAATCTGATGGACCTCAATTTTGTATGATGTAATAAAATGTATTACTTTGTTCACTATTAACTTTATAAATTATATAATACTTTATGAGTGTCATGTTTTTAAGATGGGTCATCTATGAAATATGTCTATTATATCAGCAATGGGTTTTTTTTTAATGAATTTTACTTATACTTGACAGTTACATGGACATATTTCTGTATAAATATGTACATTTTATTATTGTCAGTTTTGATGTATGATCATTTGAATCAAATCAAACTTTATAATTTTGAAATTATGACTCAAGGATACAAGTATATGAATAACCATATTAACCAGAGGTAAACAAGTACATTTATCTCAGAAGTACTTTAATGTACTCTGTGATGACCTCTTGTGAACAAGCTAAGAATCTGTATGTAAATTATTTTTACATTTACCTCTTGTGAACAAGGGCCTGGAACCCAAAATAGCTAGATACATTTTCAGACATCTCTTATTTTAAAAGTTTATAAGATAAAGATTTGAAATCTGGTCATTATGCACACTTACTGCTAAAAACTATATGTATTTGCAAAATTCAGGAATACCAGAGAAAATAATTCAGCCGTTGTGTCAAACTCAAAAGAAGAACATGGTGTACATGCAGTTTAAAAGTGAAAATGTTTCTGAGACATGCATTCCAGTCACAGAATAATTTTTAAAAAAAGTAAAAATAACCTCCATACACACACAAAACAATGTCTTTCTTGTCTTCAAATTGCATAAATATAAACATGCTTATGTCTAGATTGTTATGTGTGAAAAATAACTGCCAAACAGTAAATCTGTGACAGTGATATACGAGGGGGTGTCAAAACATTTTGAGCCTGTCCCAGTTCCTGAAAGGATAGCTAATTTTGTTTGTGCTTGGTAATGTTCTTCAGTTTTAAAATATAATGTGCTTACTTTTGTTAATAATAATATTGTGCTTTAGGTGTGTTGCTGTTGAATTCTGCCACTGGATACCCCTACCACTCAGCAAAAATGGATAAAACTTAGTACAGAGCTGTGATCAATATCAAGTTTCTTGAGAACCAGAAACCATAGAGAAAGAATAAATACATAATATTATGTGCTGTCTATGATGACTATGCTCCAAAAGATGGGTCATGGAGTCAGAAACTTGATCACAGCTCAAGACTTTTTTTTCTCCCCATTTTTGCTGAGTGGTAGGGGATTCCTAGTAGTAGAATTCAACAGCAACACACTTGGAAGCACAATATGAACAAAATGAAACATTTAATTTCAAAACACTGAAGTACATTACCAAGCACAACAAAAATTAGCAACCCTTTTGGGAACTGGGGCAGGCTCAAAAGTTTTTGATACCCACTCGTAACCCACCTGGAATACAATATGCTGTAAAAACCTGGCCTCAGAGATAATCTATAAATACCTTGACAGTCAGTGATAAATCATCTCGTAATCTGTAAGTTAGTTGGAATTCTTCCTGTATGGTTATGTATTTTATCAATGTACACACATGGAGTTATCATGGTGTGTCAGATGAGAAAGATAGCAAATGCACTGTAAGATATTTCAGGTAGGTCTGTACTGACATTATATGGAACGTTTAAACTGAAAACACATGTCACAGATGACTTCTATTTCTCTGAAAAAATAACACAATCCCAGACAAAAATCTGGATATAAAAACATCAGAATGATAGCACATGTATTCTTGTTATCTTGTACAGTGTTTATGAATGCATGTGAACCATCCCTTGACACTTATGTTAAATCTATACAATACATCCTGTCTTAATCAATATCAGATAAAACTAAACAAGATTAATATCACATACATGTAAAAACCATTAAAAAAAACCCAATAATTATAATAAATAAATTACAATTTTGATTTTAGTTTATTTGGCATACATGTACAATGTATACATGTATACCTTTAACATTTCCTTTAGATTAAAACAAAAAGGTTTGAGGATGGGGACAGGGTTTATATGTTATTCACAATAATCAATATTTGTATAAACACAGTTAAGGGGAGAGCATTAAGTTTAACATACAAATTTAAATTAACCTTTAAAATATTGTCTGAAATCTCGTGAAAATTGACATTTTATGCATACTAATTTACTAATGAGTAATGTGGGGGGATGGGGGTCCATATGAATAGGAAATTGTTGATAATACAGACCTAATTTTGCATTAAATTCTATCAGAATCTATTTAGATTCTCAATACTTCATGTCATACATATAGGTATTTACAAGAATAAAAATGTTTACAATGTGTGTAGTGACTAATTCAAAATTTGATGGTAATAAATAATATGATGACATAGAAATTATATTTTCTAAAAGGTTTTGTGTGACGTATACATCTGCTACAAAAAACAAAACAAAACAAACACACATTAAAAAAAAATTGAATGTTGTTTTGTGGGAATCTAATTGCATTCACATGGAAATATATTACAAGTTTTAGATTTCCAGATTCCTGTTAAAAACAAGTCCAATAATTGTAAATGATCCCCCATCCATGAAACTGGATTTCATGTTGTGAAGATATCTCCTCTGTTTTGATCTAATGATGGATTTGTTTAATTTGGCTTAATTGTTTGTTTAATAATACCATAGTACTGTGGTTAATTAAAAAAAAGGTCCTTTGGTTTTTTGAGAAGATAAAGAATTTTTTTTTTTTTATCACATACTGAACATCTTTTTTGTCATCACCATTACCAAGTACATGTGCCGAGACAATTAACACAGCAATAGAGAAATACATTTTATATTTCTTTTATTTATGTTTAAAATGTGAACTAGATGTTATTTCATTTTTTCAAGAACTGCAACTACTAGTACTACTGAAACAAACCAGATGTCCCAACTGTAAAAACAACTTGAATGAAATAATAATTTTCAAAGAAGCCCCCCACGAATACAAAGTTGGTAGCCTGTGTGTCCATCATGTCTGGATAGGTTACGGTGATATACTAATTAAATACCTTCTAATGACACGCTATTTATCCGTGTGGGGAAATTATTCACATCGTTTATTCATTGATTAATAAAATATGTCTGTCGGTCTTGTCTGTCTTGATTTTATCGAGAGGTTAAACACAAATTCTGTCCATTTTTACACGGAAGTTGTCACTACGCGCATGTGCAAAGTAACTTCATTCACATACAAGTACTTGGGGCCATCTACGCGGATAACACACAGAGTATGCTAATGTAAGTAAGTAAGGTTTGTTTTATTTAACGACGCCTCTAGAACACATTGATATATTTTATCATCAGTTATTGGACTTCAATCATATGGTCATTCTGACATATGTATTTAGAGGAAACCCGCTGCTGCCTCATAGGCTGCTCTTTCGGATAAGCAGCAATGGGTCTTTTATATGCACCGTCCCACAGACAGGACAGCACATACCACGGCCTTTGATGAACAAGTTGTAGACCACTTGTTGGAACGGTAAATAGCCCGAACTGCAAATGGGTCCACCAAGAAGAATCGACCCGACAACCGACCGGTTCGCAGGCGGACAGGCTACCGAGCTACATCCGCTCACATTTCAGCTTTCAGTGCTGTCTGACCAGGACAGAGATTAGTGTTAGTAGGAAAGACGAAGCCCGCAGGCGCCAAACTAATGCGGCTAATTTCATCGATAAGTTGCAAGTGATCTTTTATATGTACTAGGAGAGTACATACAACGGCCTTTGCTAAACCAGTTGTGGACCACTGATCTGTGTAAGTAGTATACACCTACCCACTGAGCCTTGCGGAACACTCACTCTGGGTTGGAGCCGGTATCGAGTTTAAAATCCCATGCCTCGACAGAGATTTGATCCAAGAACCCAACAGCCACAAGACCGATAGTTTAACCACTGCGCCACCGAGGCTGATAACAAACAAAAATCGTAAGTCTTCTTTTACACGTAAATACAAATCTACCATTGAAGTTATTCCAAAAGAAATCATTATCGTGTTTAATTGCTGATAAAGTTTGTTTTATTTAACGACACCTCTAGAGTTCATTGATTTTTATTTTATCAAACGCTATTGGACGTCAATCATATGGTCATTCTGACATATTTATTTAAAGGAAACCCACTGCCGCCACATAGGCAACACTTTCCGATAAGAAGCAAGGGGTCTTTTATATGCACTGTCCCACAGACAGGACAGCACCTACCAAGACCTTTAATGAACCAGTTGTGGACCACTGTTTGGAACGGAAAATAGCTCGTACTGCAAATGGGTCCACTGAGAAGGATCGATCCGACGACCAAATTGCTGATAAATGAAAACTCTCTATATTTTGTATAATAAACTAAATATGAGCGGGACGTGATGTAGCCTGTGAACCGGTCGGTCCTGTCTGTGGAACGGTGCATATAAAAGACCCTTTGGTGCTTAAAGGAAAGAGTAGCCTATGAAGCGTCAGCGGGTTTCCTCTAAATAAATATGTCAGAATGACCATTTGATTGACGTCCAACAGCCGATTATAATGTGCTCTAGAGGCGTCATTAAATAAAACAAACTTTACTTTACTTTTTAGTAAACAAAGTACAAAACAGACACTGAATCGAGTCTCTAATTAATGTCGGTGTTCAGTGTAAACTGTAAAATTACTGGGTTGTGTTGTTCTTGTTGGTCTTTTTTAGGTTTTTTTGTTTATATATATATAAATATATATATTTATGGCTGTTTACAGATGTTTCCTGTATGCGACGTACGATATACACCAATCAAAGAAGCTTAAAAGCTGGTAAGAAGTTATTTAAACCGGACATAACATGTATAATGTTGTATGGAGGCTAATGTTTTTTCATTGAATATTATTAATGTTATTAGATACAGTGACCTTCCAGGCGCGTTTCCAGGATTTCTGAAAAGGGGGTCCAAATGTGATGGGTAGTGGTTACTTTTCACGTCCTTCCACTCGTAATATGAAAATAATAATAATAATAATAATAATACGAAAGACCCCCTGGATCCGCTAATGCGATTTGGAAACCCGCTACATGGTCAGCAAGAAATGTTTTATTAGTATTTTTCAAAAGACAGGTAAGCACATACCACTACTTCTGATACATCTGTTATAAGGCATCTACTTAGAAAATGAATCCACAGAGGCAGGCGCGGATGCAGGATTTCTAAATGGGGGTCCAAATGTGATGGGTGAACAGGACTAGGGAAACATGATTAATGTTCACGTCCTTCCACTTGGAATATATATATATATAATAACAGAATAATACTAGAAAAGGAGGGGGTCCGAACCCTGGACCCCCACTGTATCCGCTACTGAGACGCAATCTTAGGCTGACTGAGCTAGATCCCGCCCCACATGTTTTATGATAATAATAAATTATAGTCTTCAAGAGAATGCATGGAAATGTATTACTCAGCCAAGGGCGAAAATCGCTTCACGGAAGTCGGGGGGAAGGGGCGTGGCATCCCCCTGTCCAAAAGGTGGGTGGGATATGTCCGCCTCCATACCCCCTCCTGAGTTGAAGCCTTTATATACCTGTCTACTTCGGTATATTACATTTGCGCAAAGACCGCATAGTTAAGTGTTATATTGATACATTTTAATTTCAATTTTTCAAAGCAAAAATTGTGTACGGGAATAATTATATAGGCATCCCTCCCACTCCCCCGTCCAAAAATGGAGGATATACCCCTGTCTCTATCCCCCCCCCCCCCAGGATTTACGTCCTGTACTCGGCACAACAATAAAGAGGTCATATATGAAATATGATACGCAAAAGTCGATAAATAAATAAACAGGGAACAGGGGAAAAGGTTCTTTATTTAACGACATCCCAGCATACTGTTTATTCATAGGCTCTTAGGTATCAGACATATGGTGTTTTGGACTCATGGTCGTCAGAGGAAACCCGTTATCGCAACATATACTACTCTTTCCGTTTAATAGCAAGAGGTCCTTTATATGTAGTTTCCCACAGAAAGAATACTACATAACAGGGCCTTTGATAAAACAGTTGATCCCAATACATCTACACAATGAGCCTTGCGGAACAGTCATTCTGAGTTAGAGCTGATATCGAGATAAATATTCCATGCCTCGACTAAAGGTGAGTCCGATACCTTAACCACAGCGCCCCCGGGACTGGCTGAACAGGATACAGTTTCTCAGCTATCGGAGACTCAAACAGATTCACTACTGGTGAAAAATAATTATATGTACACATTGTGCTTTGCATATAAACATTGAAAATGGTCACGTTCGCTTTCCACATTAATTATACTGGGATTTTTTTTCTATAAGATTTTATCATTTATATTGTTTCAGTATTAACATGTCCCTCTTTCAAAGTTGTTAATTAATTTTATAATTTAATTATGTAGATTCAGATAGTAATTTATTTATTATTATTATTTTAATTGACATTTTGAAACAACTGTCTACATCTCCACCTTTTATAACAAAACAAGTGATGATCTAGCGGTTACGCTGTCGTTCTCACAGCTGGTAGGTACTGGGATCAACTCTCAGTCTAGGCATTGAGATTTTTTTGTCTGGATAAAAGCTCCTCCCTAGAGTGAATGCTTATTGAGAAGATGTACTCCACTTTGACGACCAGTGGTGATTTAATTTAGCAGTGCATTTTTAAATTGTAATATCGATTTGATATCGAACATTCAGACCACCAAAGTCAGGCCCGTACACATGGGGTGCGACGGGTGCGCACGCACCCCCTAAATCTGTCGAGGTCCGTAAATGCAAATTTGGATTGACGCTAATTTA
>JAULBS010104077.1:0-15763 GCA_032355785.1 Symmetromphalus regularis
ATATAATATATCTTTAATTAAAAGATTTTGTGTGTGTATATATATATATATATATATATATATATATATATACACACACACACACATTGCATATGCATTTAAATTCTGGAAAATGCTATTATCTCTATAGAGTTAACTGTATCTTACATAATTTTTCATATATTTCTTTCTTCTAGGTGGCGCCACTGGACTCATAACAGCAAGTGCTGACCGTGATTTAGTGCTCATCACTATATCTGGAGGGTTCACCGTCATCCGACTGTCTTTCATAACATCGTCGACAACTCTGAATGTTTCTAATTCACCATTATTTTCGTCGTCACTCAAATACTGGTTCAACTGTTTGTCTTCGCTCTCTTTGTCAGGCACTAAAATATTGAAATTACCCTGAACATCGCATTTCTTATTAACATCTTCCTCACTGTCGATAGTCTTCTCGCTTTCTGTATTAGAAATAAGCTGAGAAGTGTTCATAGGCAAGTCGCCCCATGACCCAGATCGTTTCTTTCTACTGTGAGTTCGATGCAAGCTATCGTTTTTATCTCTAAAACTGTTCTCCATTTTTTCAATGGTGTGGGACTTTTTGTTAGGTGGTGAATGTAATATGCTTAAAATTTCTTCCTCTGCGATATCTTCGTCTGGTGAAGAATCGTTTGTCTGTTTCAGTGATGTGCTTTCTTTACCGATGAGCTTTCTCATTTCCTCAAGTTTTCTTCTCCGACTCTTTAAATCGTGCATTTGTGAGTGTGTTTCCTGAAAAAGATAAAGAAGTACTTTACCGCATTGGCTAACAAAAATAAAGCCTCACAAAATTGTATGCATCCACATTTTGTTGTGTGACATTCTTTAACATGCCACCCTCCCCTTAATATTTTTTGATATTCCAAGGTTTTTGAAATGCCTTTTCCAGCTTAAACTGTCAAACTATAATAGACCCCCTGTGTACTTTGTTATATTTGCGTTAAGACCACATTGCTAAGCGTTACATTGATATCATAAAGAGAAATACTGGAAAAGATTATTATTTAGACATTTTAATTTCAATTTTGCGAAGCAAAAAGTGTGGGGGGGTAATAATATAGGCATCCACACTGTCAAATAGATGGGGGGAGATGTGTGCCCCCCACATCCATCCAAGATCGAAGCCCCTGATCTATTCAGATCATACAGCATGTTAAATTATTTCCAGGCAAGTATAACATTACCTCCTTTATGTGTTCTTCAACTGTCTTCCTGTGCCGAAGTTCACGCAATCTTTTCTCCAATTCTTCATCCTCTTTCCGACGCCTAAAAATCAAAGAAATTTATTATCAATAGTGGAACAGGTTTGCAGGGGAAGATAGTTTCTGTAACTTTCCTAGTGAGAAATACATTTACATTAACTTAAGTTGATTGGGTGTTTTTACTGTCACTATTTAAAGAAAATCTACTAAAACAACTTTTTAAAAATACATTCACTTTCCTTTGGTGACATTATCACTGACTGGAGTGGGATCTAGCTCAAACGGTAGTGTGTCTGCCTGTCAATTGGTCGATTGTCAGATCGATCCTTCTCAGTGGACCCATATGTAGTTTGGGCTACTCTTTCTGATAAGCAGCAAGGGTTCTTTCATATGCACTGCCCCACAGACAGGATAGCACATACCATGGCCTTTGATGTACCTGTTGTGGACCAATGGTTGGAACGGAAAATAATCCTAACTGCAAATAGGTCCACTGAGAAGGATGGATCCGACAACCGATAGCTTCACAGGTGGACACTCTACCGTTTGAGCTACATCCCATTCCCCATTTCCATGTCATATCACATACGTACATTAACTCATGGAATTACTTTAGCCTGTCAATGAAGCTCACGAATGATAAATTAAAATGATTTTACTCAAGACATTTTCTCATTCTAGCTAGTGGTCAATGTCTGATGTAAAAAAAGCTGTAGTATGTGCTTTCCTGTGTTATTTTCTTCTTATTATTTTTTTTTCATTTATTATTTTTTATGATAATAATTTGGGCAGCTTATTTTGTGCACGACATATACTGTTAAGTAATTGGTGCAATCTAAAGCCCTGCATTAATTAAAAAGAACTGGTTTGCAAACATCACAACATGTATGCCACATGTACCTTTCAGCTGCGTGCCTCTTCAACTCTAGTAACAACGTCTCTTCCTCTTCTATTTCAGAAACCTGAATAACAAACATAATTTAAATATAAAACAATAGCATACCACATGTGCAAAAAAATTTGCGAATAAAATATAGTGCGAAAATCATGAACATGCTGATAGTGCCGAGAATTCAATTATGTGCAACTTATTTCTGGTTTGGCTGTGAACACCGTACAGTATATTTAGCAGAAAGTTACTGGCCAAGTCACATGATAAGCAACATTTCGTTCTAACATGGATTTCAGTTTTCTTTGTTTTTACAAAGAATAAATGTGATTATGCAACAGTAACTGTGAATTATGTTCTTAGTTAATCTGAACGGAATCTTGCGGGTACTACCAATAAAGACTGTTTGTCTTTGCACCATGCGCATGTGTTCTATCGATAACATGTCTTATCAGAAATACATATACTCAGGATGTCTAAGTGTATAAAAGAAACTAAAAGGAGTTTGGTCAATGTTGCTCTTTTTAGTCTTTTTCTTTTTATTATTGGAGAAGGCGGTCACTAAAATAATTCCTCGTGAAAATCTAAAATGAAAGCTCGATGGCCATTTTTATTAGCCCTGAAAATATTTGCATATATGGTAGTTCAGCTCATGTACATGAAAGCTGATTACAATAGATATATGTATAGTCATAAATGGTGAGAACACATTTTTATAAATTGGTAAACGTTGGCCTTCATGAAAACTTTTCTTCCATTGGGTTACAATTGCCTTATTTATACAACACAATTGTGATAGATTCTATTAACCACTTGCCACCAGGCGTATGCCTTTAACAAAATTGTAATTTACTTGTCTTGACATGAAAATACTCTTGCCATGGAAGTTGAACAATGGTAATTTTGAACCCCTGTATTAAGAACACTATTGTACACAAAGAGTTTCATAGCAAAATGTGATTTGTGACATTTAGAGAAAAAAAAAAATTTGTGGAAATGTAACATTTGCGCATGGTGCTATCGCGTATTAGAATGAAAGCTTATTTTCTACTACGCTCATACATGGCAGATGTCGCGTTCTGCAAACAATTACAATGTGAACTTGGAGAAGTGGTGCAAACCTTTCCTTTAGTGGTGATTTTTCTTTTTTTCAACTTTTGATTTATCGCAATTTGCAATGAAACTTCACATGTAGATCTATATGAATATATCAAGTAGGAATAAGAACCATTCTTACTTTAACAGACAAATCTTTGCTGAAAGATGGCCTACATATAGAGGCACTGTCAGAAGTTCTTCGACTTGTAAATGAACTGAAATAGTAACAAAACAATGTTAAAAGTTTTACAGTTGTCTATAATGAGTGTTTTAACAAAAAGTCAACAAATTCAATATTAAATGAAAGTTACCACATAAACTGAATTATATATATGTTTCTAATCAGAAACGTACTATTAACATTTTGCATTTACCACAATTCTGACTTCTGATGTCCTGAACATTTCTGATCCGTAATGTAATAACTATTAGCAAAAAGTTTGTTTTATTTAACAACGCTTCTACAAGTATAACACATTAATTTTTATCTTATCATCGGCTATTGGACATCAATCATATGGTCATTGTGACATATTTATTTAGAGGAAACCTGCTGCCACCACATAGGCTACTCTTTCCGATAAGCGACAACGGGTCTTTTATATGCACCGTCCCATAGACAGGATAGCACATACCACGGCCTTTGATGAACCAGTTGTTGACATCAAAGGAATATGCATCAAAGGAATATGCATACATTAAAATTACAGTAATAATAAACAAAATAATAATTATGTACATAATAGAAGTCTTAGGCAGAACAGAATTGTTTGTTGATGATATAGTTATATATTTACATCATTTTTTGAGAGTTCCAATATTTTTTCAATTAAAAAGCTGTTTAGTTTTGTTGTATAATATTTATGAATGTATTTAAATCTTTCATCTATAAATATAGTAGATATAAATTTAAAAAATGAAATTCATTCGTAGGATTCCATTTGTAATACAATAAATACATTTTCTGTGTTGTATATAAAAAAATTGTTTCCCTTTTTCTATTTCTTAAAACAGGCAAATAATAATTATCTATACGAAATTTAAGAAATGCTTATAATTATTTATATCAAGGACATTCAAATAATTTTTAAATACTAGAGTTTCTTTTAAAATACTATAAGTTAAACCCTTATTTGATTTAGAAACATCACTATGCCAGTTTTGTTTAAAATGATTTGAAATTGACCCTGGTGTGGAATTCACTGAACCGGTTGCCAGTCAGATCAACATGTGATGCCATCATTTTTAAATGTTGTTTAACATATACATGTGTTGTTACATATACATGTGTTGTTACATGTACATGTGTTGTTACATATACATGTGTTGTTACATGTGCATGTGTTGTTACATGTGCATGTGTTGTTACATATACATGTGTTGTTACATATGCATGTGTTACATGTGCATGTGTTGTTACATATACATGTGTTGTTACATATACATGTGTTGTTACATGTGCGCATGTTGTTACATATGCATGTGTTGTTACATATACATGTGTTGTTACATGTGCATGTGTTGTTACATATACATGTGTTGTTACATGTACATGTGTTGATGCATGTGTTGTTACATATGCATGTGTTGTTACATATACATGTGTGGTTACATATACATGTGTTGTTACATGTGCATGTGTTGTTACATATGCATGTGTTGTTACATGTGCAAGTGTTGTTACATATACATGTGTTGTTACATATACACGTGTTGTTATTATTGTTTACATTTACTTCCGATTTTTGTAAGATTATACTTGAAAATATATTTTTCAAAAACCTAAAATTATAATGATGATGATGATAATGATAATGACAATAATGATGATGATGATGATGATAATTGTACATTGAAAATATGATAAAATGCAACTCTTACCATGCTTCTTTAAACTTTAAATATGTTGATCAGTTATAAAATGCATAAACTTTTCCTATTAAAAATATTATACTTATCTTTATTAGCTTATGGTTTGTAAACAAACTGATTTACTATGCTATAATTCTTTTTTGCAAAAGTGTTTATCTCTGTATGAAGATAGAATTTATTTTCGCTAAATTTGGAATAGCTATTTTATGGTTTACGGGATATACGGAGTTATCACCCTTCAATTCTTTTTAGTAAGAACCGAAAGTTGAATGGCGGAATATTGTTTATTTTAAATTTCATATTAAAAAAGTTTGTTTATTTGGTTTTTTTTGTTGTTTAACTTCGCCACTAGAACACATTGATGTTTCTAATCATCGGCTATTGGATGTCAAACATTCGGTAATTCTGACACGTATCCAAAGGTAAGCCAGACTCCGATGGATTTCGACCAGTCTTCAAGTTCAACTTGAGACTGAGAGTTCGATTTCAAGGAGCCTGGAGCACTGAAGCTCACTATCATGTATTTAGAGTCATATTGTTGACCTGATGGTCGTGCATTTTCTTTAGTAGCGTGTATTTAAACATAATTTAATTTACATGTGTTTTGTTACAGGGATTAACATGGATTCTGAAAGTGATGACGATGATTCGTATTTTGAATTCACAGAACGTCTTAAAAAATTAAAAAAATGTTCAAGTGCCTGTAATAAATATGGCACCAGTGATGTTACTGGACATGAATCTAAATCTAAAATATCACCAGGAACCTCCAAATTAAAATCTAAAATATCACCAGGAACCTCCAAATTAAAATCTAAAATATCACAAGAATCCTCCAAATTGAAGTCCATGTCTCAGACTACATCATGTTACAAAAGAAATAATCATCCATCTATCACTACTAAAAGAAAACTGCATCGTGAACCTAAATGTAAAAAACGGAGAATACATATAGGTCCAATAATAGCAGATAAATCATTATCTTTAACGGAAACAATAGACGTTGATTCAGAGTGCTTTACAGAAACATCAGTAAACAATGATTCCATAAAAAGGGGGGGAAAAGCTGATGGTAAAAATCACAAAACCAAGAGAAACATTGAAAGAAAACAGATGAGCAAGGGTTGTTCCAGTTCCGTGTTGCATTCACAAGTTAATAGTCAGGAGAAATCTAGTCTGAAGTCAAAAGGAAGACAGTCTACAAGAACAAGTAAATCCAAAACGAAATGTTTAAAAACGCCACCACCAAGAAAACTACATGATGGCCATTGCCCTTATTGTCAGATGCCATTTGCAGCATTGATTATCCAGTCTCCCAACATGCATACACTGGAATGCATGGATTTGCCAATTATTGCCACTACAGGTATTGTCAAAAAAATGTCTAATTTTATGTGACCCACTTTTTTTCACATTTGCATGATAACCCATCCCAAAACAATGTCAGCTATTGGGGCCCTTTTTTCTTAACATGGTATTATTTATAGGGAGCTATATTAATTTTTTATAAATGGGTTACCAGTAAATAGAATGAAATGGGATTCCAATTTTTTTTTTCTTTACAGAATGCCTTTATGCGTCACACAGATTTTTATTTCTGATATACCAGGCTTTGCATTTTTTATGTTTGTTTTGGCTCAACATTTGTTTCTAGAAGTTTTATAGAATTTAATTTAGGGCCTCCTAAATACAGGCCATTCTACATAAGGGTTTCGCCCGTCACTAATCATAGGCTTGTAGATTCTAAAAATATTACCTAGCTGCAGCAAAACTGTAATATATATTACAGAAATAATAAAGTCACTCACCTAAGCTAATACAGTGAAATCGCCTAGAACTGGAACCCTGTGTGCAGATAGAGTGACTGCAGATGAAATATATAATTTCTACAGCTGTAATGTCCTGCTGAGCAAGTTAAAGACCTAAATGCCTTGTCACAGCAGCTGGGCAAATAAACTCCCCAAAATATAGTGTAATAGCTTTATATCATATGGCCTTACATCTCCTGTATTTATTAATCATTGTACATGTTGCTTTTCTCCAGGCTTTAGGCTTTTGTCAAATGCTAACACAAATTCAACATTCAGTTTTGGTAAATTATCTATTAAAATATATGAGTTAAGATAGGTGTCATATTCTTTGTAAGCGATTGATTACTTACATGTAACCCGTGATATGAGTATAATACATGCAGCTATTATATGAGGAAAGGCAATTTTTAAATATCTGTAAATATTTAATATTATGTAATATATCAAAATATTATATAATATTTTGTAATGTTCTTTGTCAAAATGTATTTTCAGACTGTACTGATGGATTGAAGTGTGACAGCACACTGCCGAGTCACTACCGGAGATTCAGCCACACTATCCTGGCTCAGTCACGAGCTGGAGGTATTGTAATACTTTGTGGACAAATTTGTGTTTTTAATCTGCATTTTTAATAGTTGCAGACATTTAAAAATATTCCCATCTGACAGGGTGCTAGTACCCTAGATAAGCTACCTGTCCCTTTGGAAACTAGTCTGTTAGTGGTTGGGACAATGTGACTGACAGATGTCCAACACTTGTGTTTCATCCTGCAAATACAAACATTTGCTAAGAAAGTTACGCCTACATAATCAGGCAGTATTTTGTTAAAAAGAAATTCATATACTAATACCTAGATAATAAATTAACTTGGACTCTGAAGCTGCTCATTTTGAATTCATCTTGACTAACTTTGTTTCACCTACAAACCTTAAATTCTGCTACACTTTCTTTCATCTGTTGCACAAATATATTCTTTATATTTGTTTCAAATTATGGAAACATTGCTCCTTTAAATTTAATTTTATTATAAAAAAAAGTTGTTATTTTATTTTTTAGTTACAACTGATACAAATAAGAATGGAAAAAACTATGAACTTCCCATGTCTGAAAACTTCATAAAATTGCAAACTTCAGCCCCAGGCCAAATCTTGAAAAAAACTGCTGATGTCCTGGATCACATTATTCCTACTCAGTCTTTACCTCCTACAGGATCAATAAACTTAACTTTTAACTTTGATGAGAAAACAATAAACATTTCCTGCACGCCAAGCTCTAAAGGCAAATCTAGTCATTCTCCAGGAAATAATACCCATAACAGTCACCATAATTCTAAATCTAAAAGGAACATTGCTAAACAGTTTTCTGATACCCTGCAAATGAAATCTAATGACAGTTTGATTGTTGATGATTCATCTTCTCAACGATGTAGACAAAGACAGGTTATGGAAGACAATGACCCAGGGAATAGTAAAACCGATTTTGCTGTTGGAGATAGATGTAGACCTATCAAAGATATGTCATCAGATGGAGTATCGACAATCTCCCAGAATAGATGTGATAATATGATAGATTTTGATGGTGAGGACATGCAGGATCCAATGCAACTTCTGCTTGAGTCTGATAGCGAGAGTGATGCTATTCATAAAGATGATGATTCTGTTTGTGATGATGATGGTCTTGTAGACAATAATGATGATGTTTCTTCTGAAGATGGCGATAATCCACTATGTATTCAACCAAGGAACACTGTGTTTTTAAGAAGACCTGATTCAATAGCAACCCAGATTCTATCTTCACCTGAAGTTAACCGCATCATGGAAGAGTTTGATGAGGATGTGGATTGTGTTGATATTGAGACTCCAGAAATGTTGGAAGATGGTTCGGTTAAAGTCAGGGAAAGTCAACCAGACAAATTTGTATTTTCCACCAATCCCATATTGTTTTCAGAGAAAGAGAAATCAGTTGCAGTAGATGACATTTTGGAAAATAATCATTCTAAAACTTTAAAAAGAAAGAAAAGGTTGAATAAAGAAAGTGTGGGAATGTCTGAAACTATCGGTCATTCCTTGGTTTCATCTTCTTTATTGAATCCAACCAGACAAACATCTATGTTCAGTTTTTTTCAGAAGTTAGAATATAATTATAAAACAACTGCAGGTGCCATTTTAAAAGAAGCAAAACCAGGAGATGAAATTTGTAGGCATCAATCCAGTACAGCATCTTCTGCTGGTAAACAGTTGAAGTCTGCAACAAACTTTCAATCATGTGGGACTATAGGTTCTGCATCCAGGTCATCTACCCATCAGATTTTAAGTTCTCTAACAACACCTAGGAGTGATGCCAGTTCTGATCTGAATACAAAACCTACTGGGTCAGCAACTGCTGTTTCTACAATGGTTCCATCAGTACAGAATCCTCAAGTGACTAGAAGAAGAAAATTCAATTGTCCATTTTACAAAAAAATACCAGGTAAAATTGTTTCATTCTTTATTACATCTTTTTCAGATAAACAGTTGGTAATTATGTATAAAAGACTGTGGCATGTTATGTCTGTCTGTGAGAACATCTATATAAATGACCCCTTGCTAATGATTGAAACAACCAGTGGTCTACAATCAATAAGAGTAGCTTCATTAGTGTGCTGACAGTGGGTTTTGTCTCTTCTACTAACACTAACCTCTGTCCTGGACAGACAACACAGGAAACTGAGTTGTGTGCCCAGAACAGTGTGCTTGAACCTTAATTAGATATAAGCACGAAAATAAGTACAAACAAACCAAACCAATGATTGAAAAAGTCTGGCATGTCAGGTTTCTTTTGTGGACCATGTGCAGAGGTTGAAATGTTTTGATTGAAGGGCAGTATAATTACTGCATTGAGATAAGAAGGACGAATTAGGGCACAACAGCAAATGTTGAAGTTCTTGATGGGGCATGACAGAAAATGTCTTGGTGCCTGTGAAATTTGACCCCTGACCTTTAGTCATGGAAATATGGTATTTTAAATAAGTGTACAAACTTGTGTATATATTTAGTTTTGACTAATGTAATTAACTTGTACATTGTAATGATAACTTCATTCAGTTTGTTTGTTTGTTATTTTGTATTGATATGCTACGGTCTTAATTTTATTTAGATACTTCCATAACAGTGGACGCTTTCCACTATGGTGACATTCCAGGATGTAAGGCCTATGTGTTGACTCACTTCCACTACGACCATTATGGAGGTCTCACTAAGCACTTCAGTCAACCACTGTACTGCAGTAAGGTATTTTGTCTATACCTATTGAAATATAAGTTTATATTTTCTCAAATATTAGGCTTAAAAACATAAAGGTGTTTTAGTAATGTACTAAAAATAATTAGATTGGGTTGGCGGGAGATTTTTATTTTATTTTCATGTTTTTTGCAAAAATTTGCACAATGTTACAAAATCATAAAATTAAAGATTCAATGTATTATGAACCTTATATTTTTAACAAATATGAAAGAAGCAAATAGGTTTTTCAAAATTACTGTCCTTGGTTTTATTTCTTTCTTTTCTATTTATTATATGGCAAAAGACTTGTGATCTAGTTGATTAGCGTTTTACCTGTAACAGATAAACATGAAGTACTTCATAAATATTTGTGTATTTTATTGACAGATTACAGGTAATCTGGTGAAGACTAAGATCAAGGTAGATGAACTTTACATTCACACACTGCCGATGAACAAACCGTGTGTGATAGAGGACGTTGAGGTGACACTGATGGAGGCCAATCAGTAAGTGTAGTACCAACGACACACCAAACACTCACAGTGCTTCGATGTCATTACTTCTAGTTGTAGACATATCAGATTTGGTGGTTATGCCCCGGCCACAGTGCCATGGATTGAGACGCTAGATTAGCCATGGATATGATCCATCATCATCCTTGGCAATCCATAGAGGTCTTTAGCTGTCTATATTACATCCCTGATCAATCAGAGTAGTACATGTTCAAAAACTTATCACAGATTGGATAACTGTAGTACATCCTTTCTAATCATAGTAGAACCTATTAATCCATTATAATCCGTAATAAACTGTGCTAATCTGTAATAAATCATTGTCGATCGTAATAAGCTGTACTATTCTGTAGTGGAACATAGTAAATCTTGGTATTCCTTTAGAAATCTTGCTTATCCCTACCAATACCTACGTATCTGTAATAGACCATACTGCAGCAATACTGAACCATAGCAAATCTGTTGCAGATCTTTGTGTATCCATGGCTAATCCATGGTGTAACCATCGTAAATCAGTTAAACTGTGGTGAATCCGTAGCGGATCGTTGATAGACCACTCTCTGGGATCATCCGTGTTTTTCATCTGTTTTGGATCTGGCCAGATGATTCTCAGGAAATAATAGTGAATAGCAATGTGGTGATAAAACTCTGTACACATATGGAAGTCAGCATTCATGTCCAGTTCTGTTTGGTTTGCCAACACTGAATGACAGAAAGCAGTTTGTATCAGTAGCGATTGTATGTATGCCTTTGATAGACAATGAGACAATCGTGTTAGTTGGTTGTACTTATTTTTGTGGTTATATTCAATTAAGGTTCAAGCATGCTGTACTGGGCTCACAACTCTGCTTCCTGTGCTGTCTGTTCAGAACTGATGTTGGTGTTAATAAGACAGAAGAAAATCTGCTCCCACCATACAAATGCGACTACCCTTATCGATAAGCAGGAAGGGATCTTTTATTCCACAGACAGGACAGCACAAACCACAGTCTTTGATAAATCAGCTGTGGACCACTAGTCAGTGTAAATGGTATATACCTACCTGCTGGTTTGGGGCCGGTACTGAGATTAAAAATCCTGTGCCTCATCTGTGATTTGATCCCAGAACCTTCCAGCCATGAGTCTGATTGTGTCACGACTGTTCTACCAGGGCCGGGTATCTGAAAATATTTTCCAAAATGCTGTGATTCTTTTTAGTTTTTCAGTACCTAGAACTGGACAATCATGTTGAAATTATGTTTGATAAATCCTAGCTGCTGATTAAACAGTGTGTTTAGGATGTTGTTAAATATACCATCCTTTCCTTTGTCTGTTTGTTTAGCTGCTCTGGTGTTGTTAAATATACTTTCCTTTGTCTGTTTGTTTAGCTGCCCTGGTGTTGTTAAATATACATTCCTTTCCTTTGTCTGCCCTGGTGTTGTTAAATATACCATTCTTTCCTTTGTCTGTTTGTTTAGCTGCCCTGGTGTTGTTAAATATACCTTCCTTTCCTTTGTCTGTTTGTTTAGCTGCCCTGGTGTTGTTAAATATACCTTCCTTTCCTTTGTTTGTTTAGCTGCTCTGGTGTTGTTAAATATACCTTCCTTTCCTTTGTCTGTATTTTCAGCTGCCCTGGTGTTGTTAAATATACCATCCTTTCCTGTGTCTGTTTGTTTAGCTACCCTGGTGTTGTTAAATATACCTTCCTTTCCTTTGTCTGTTTGTTTAGCTGCCCTGGTGTTGTTAAATATACATTCCTTTCCTTTGTCTGTATGTTCAGCTGCCCTGGTGTTGTTAAATATACCATCCTTTCCTTTGTCTGTTTGTTTAGGTGCCCTGGTGTTGTTAAATATACCTTCCTTTCCTGTGTCTGTTTGTTCAGCTGCCCTGGTGTTGTTAAATATACCTTCCTTTCCTTTGTCTGTTTGTTCAGCTGCCCTGGTGTTGTTAAATATACCTTCCTTTCCTTTGTCTGTATGTTTAGCTGCCCTGGTGTTGTTAAATATACCTTCCTTTGCTTTGTCTGTTCGTTTAGCTGCCCTGGTATTGTTAAATATACCTTCCTTTCCTTTGTCTGTTTGTTCAGGTGCCCTGGTGTTGTTAAATATACCTTCCTTTCTTGTGTCTGTTTGTTTAGCTACCCTGGTGTTGTTAAATATACCTTCCTTTCCTTTGTCTGTTTGTTCAGGTGCCCTGGTGTTGTTAAATATACCTTCCTTTCCTTTGTTTGTTCAGGTGTCCTGGTGTTGTTAAATATACCTTCCTTTCCTTTGTCTGTTTGTTCAGGTGCCCTGGTGTTGTTAAATATACCATCCTTTCCTTTGTCTGTTTGTTTAGCTGCCCTGGTGCTGTTATATTGCTCTTCAGGCAGAGGAACGGAAGATCGTTTCTGCACACTGGAGATTTTAGAGCCTGTCCCGAAATGGAAGAGTATTCTCCCTTAGTTGGAGTGAAGATTGATCAGCTGTATCTTGACACTACGTAAGTTGCAAATCAGACTGGTGGAAATTGGTTGAGAAAAAAATTAAGTTTTCAACATTTTCTTATGCAATTAATTAGACATTACAAAGAAAGTATATGCAATTAAAAGAAATTATTTGTATATATTTGCATACAAATGATTCTGTGCAACAGAATATTATGCAAATAACAGGAATATGCTATTATCAGGAATGCTATTAACCGTACAACATTTGATTTGTTTTATTTGTTAACAGTTACTGTGATCCTGCTTATGTGTTTCCCAGTCAGAAAGAGGTCATCAACTTTGCTGTAAGTCTTGTACAGAAGGCTGTCCAGCAGAACTCCACAACTCTCATTGTATGCGGGACATACACAATTGGCAAAGAAAAAATATTTCTTGGTAAGGCAGTGTCTTTGTTCTAGTAATGTGAAAAAAAAGATTTTTAAATTAAAAAACAATTAAATTCTTAATGAAAAATGAAGTAGACAAAATATTAAATGTGTTAATTAGTGTTTATTTATTGAAAGTCAGTATATTGTATATGCATTTTAACATAGCTCATTATTTGTATA
Organism: Symmetromphalus regularis; assembly: GCA_032355785.1. Taxonomy (NCBI): domain Eukaryota; kingdom Metazoa; phylum Mollusca; class Gastropoda; order Neomphalida; family Neomphalidae; genus Symmetromphalus; species Symmetromphalus regularis. The sequence goes on from JAULBS010104077.1 coordinate 13,684, forward strand.
TATGTTAGAACATAAAAAAGGAATGTATATTTAACAATACCAGGGCACCTGAACAAACAGACAAAGGAAAGGAAGGTATATATATATACACACATGTTAAAAAAAAGTTGATGTTACCACAGTGTGACCCCCATTAGCTGATGTTTACTTTTGTGCTGGGGCGGTCATTAAATAAATAAATAAAATAACACCAAGAACTGAGCCAGTTACAAATGATTTTAATAATGTAGAGCCCTGATTTATCCAATGCATTACAAACTAACCAGTATGCTGTGTCTGTCATGAAAAGCTTAATGTTTTGTACATCTGCTTATGTCAGTATTTTAAGGTTACATCAAACAAATGTTATAAAAGTAAAGTTTGTTTTATTTAACGATGCCTCTAGAGCACATTGATTTTTATTTCATCATCGACTATTGGACATCAATCATATGGTTATTCTGACATATGTTTAGAGAAAACCTGCTGCCGCCACATAGGCTATTTTTTCTGATAAGCAGCAAGGTGTCTTTTATATGCACTTTCCCATAGACAGGACAGCACATACCACAGTCATTGATGAACCAGTTGTGGACCACTGGTTGGAAAAGAAAATAGCCCAACTGCAAATGGGTCCACTAAGAAGGATCAATCCGACAACTGACCCGTCCACAGGTTAACACTCTGTCACTGAGATACATCCCACTCCACAAATGTTATAAGACCCAGTAAAAACACCCAGGTTAGTATCCAATCCATGTAAAAATGCTGAGCTCAGTCAGCACTGGGCCTCAAGTTTGCACCCTCTGTGTGTAGCAAATTTTTTATACATTTAATCATGAGAAATTTGTCTGTGGTGGTGACATTGTCCATATTTTCTTCCATGTATGACACTTTTTAAATATGCTCAATAAATAAAAATTAAAAAATCAACAAAGAAACAGGAATGTTAGTTTAATGACCGTACATTGGTAAATCAGCAACTTTTAGGTGCACGTTGGTAAGTCAGCACATTGGTAAATCAACACATTGGTAAGTCAGCACATTGGTAAATAAACATATTTGTAAATCTGCACATTGGTAAATCTACACATTGGTAAATCAACACATTGGTAAGTCAGTACATTGGTACATCATCACAGTGGTAAATCTACACATTGGTAAATCTACACATTGGTTAATCTACACATTGGTAAATCTACACATTGGTAAATCTACACATTGGTTAATCTACACATTGGTTAATCTACACATTGGTAAATCAGCATATTGGAAAATCAGCACATTGTTAAATCAGCACATTTGTAAATCTACACATTGGTAAATCAGCACATTGGTAAATCAGCACATTGGTAAATCAGCAGCTATTAGGTGTCGGACTCATTGTCTTATAGAAGAAACTCGCTTTGGTCCAATAGTTAACTTTCTGATTAGTAGAAAGAGATCTTTTGATGTGCTTTCCCAAAGACATGACAGCATAGCCTTTGTTACACCAGTAATGAACCACTGGTTGAAAAAAATAATAATAAGGTACTTCCATTGCCCCCAAAAAATATAATAGGATTTTTTTTAAATTATTTGGTATTAAGATAATTCCATAACAAATTAAAATTTCAGCCGATAGCCCACTGATTTTGATATTTTCAGCAATAGCAGAAGCCATTGACAGCAAGATAGGTGTAGCACGAGACAAGAAAGTAATTCTAGATTGTCTGGAGAATGAGCGACTCAGTGAGCGAACCACTCTTCAGCTGGATGAAAGCCAAGTTCATGTTCTTCCCATGGGCAAGCTCAGAGCCCAGGTACTGTATTTTATTAATTTTATATCTCTAAATTATTTTTTTGTTTACCCTATTGCTCATTTTCTTTTTTTTTGCTTTTGCTATCCATTCATCTTCTCATCCAAACATCATCCCTTATTCATTAGCATCATGCTGTCCATCTTCACATCCCAGTCCTCAAATTGTAACCAATGTTTATGAAGTTGTCTCTTGGTGCATCTGCCATTCCTCAGCGACTGTAAAGTTTTATTTAACGACGTCTCTAGAGCACATTGATTTTTATCTTATCATCGGCTATTGGATGTCAATCATATGGTCAT
>JAULBS010104088.1:0-15762 GCA_032355785.1 Symmetromphalus regularis
TTCAAAGTATTGCTTGTCACTAATGTTGTAACATTATCTGAATTTCATGGGCTATATTTCAAAGTATTGCTTGTCACCAATGTTGTAACATTATCTGAATTTCATGGGCTATATTTCAAAGTATTGCTTGCCACCAATGTTGTAACATTATCTGAATTTTATGGGCTATATTTCAAAGTATTGCTTGCCACCAATGTTGTAACATTATCTGAATTTCATGGGCTATATTTCAAAGTATTGCTGAGCATTAAGGTAGGAAGAGGATATTTGACTATTCATCCTTTGTTTGATGGATAATAGTGACAGATAATATGTCATGTCTGTGCAGACAAGGACATTACTTACTAGTATTACTGTACAGCCCAGAAGTGCAAGCTATTAATACATGACATGCTATCTTTCTCTTAAAACCATATTATCTCTAATGTCACGGATGTGGAGGTGTTGCTGGTCACAGTTGTAGTGCTTGTTTAAACAATATAAACTTGAAGTGCAGTTTAAACAAATTTGCATAGTTAATGTAATACAGGAACATTTGAAAACATTTCCTCTGCTAAAATCTGTTGTATTTACTAGTGTTTTGCTATGACAAAAATGCTCATTGTCATGAGTCTTTTTTTTTTTAAATTTATTTCCCTGTTATGGATTCACTAATAATTAATAAATAAATGTGCTCTAGCGTAAAAAATGCAAACTGTCACTTAAAGCCTATTTCATTTGAATTTATTAATTTTTATACATTTTTAATCTTTAAAATGGCTGATTAGTTGGACTTAAAAATTTGATATCAAACAAAGTTAAACTGAATTATGAGAAGTAAAAAAGGTATCCAAGGTGTGGGGTATCTGCCTATGCTAATTAAACAGCAGAGTTGTCTTGGTACAAAGACCTCTTTGTTTTATTTGTGACATTGTCCAGGAAATATAAATATTGACCTTTGATATACCCACCCACGTAAACTAGGTTAGTTTTACTGTGTAAACAATGTCACAATGCATAACTGACATGGCCGGCTGTTACCAACGAGTACCATTCGATTTCAAGTCTGTACAAACATGCTGACCTTTCAAACCGGAGATAGAATCCAGCAATTTTTTATTGACTTATTCAATGAAAAGTGATAGTTTTTTATTTATTAATAAATATAGTAAGAGGAAGAGTAACAATACTTTGATGTACAAGGTATTGTTGGCAGGAATCTGACTTCACATGAAGTAAACAAATTCCAAATGTTAGATGTTATTGATTGATTTTATAATTAACAACCCGCTCACCCCCTATCTCACAAAAATATACTTCCGCTATTGAGGATCATACCATAGCTATTCTTTAAAATATACTTGTTTGCCATAACCAGACAGACTCAATTATTTATTTTTGACCCCTGGCTTGAATTGCCAACTTGACAACTACAACAGTTTTTTTTTTGTTCCACCCTCCAACAGCATGAAAATGCTGAACACACAGAAGACATGGTTGGATGTCATTGCTGATATTTGCCCAGATGCATTGACAGAAGACAATATGAATATGATTGTCACAATCGCAATGAAAATAAATGACCCTACAGTGTCAAAACATACTTTAGATGCATCTCAAAGGTTTGATGACACCTGGAGTTCGACCCTCAAATCAAGGTTGTGAGGGTTAATACTAGGAATTTTTTTTATTGGTGATTTGGAATAAAAAAGATATATTTACCTACCTACCCCCCAAATGTTTTATTTAGATGTTACGGGAAACCCAACATTTTTAAGGATGTCCTAATATAAATATTTTATTTTAAAAATCTGTGTAAAGAGCTGATTAAATACAAACTATGCAAAACAGTGAAAAATTATACACATTGTAACTGTTAAAAATCAACTGAAAATATCACTGATGGAAAATATATTTTTTTAAATAAAAATGTTTCTTTAAAAAAATTAAATGAATAGTTGATGGAATCAAAATGATTCCACAACCGCAACACCCTCATTTCCAAATAACTATCTTTAATGGATTATAGGTGAGGACAGTCTACCAAAATATGATGCAATGTAACTGAGGATTAATACATCAATGTGCACTAGTGGTGTTAAGCAAACTGGTGCCATGAAAAGGGCGAGGCATTAGCTGAGACATTTTCTTGTGACAGTAACCGTACATACCAAAGTAATGAGTTTTCTAATGGTTTTACAACATAGTTGTATAAAAGTTGCATGGCCAGTCATACCTGGTTCTTACATGAACAAAATTATATTTAAAAAAAGTACTTTGTAAAATTCAACCTAACTTTTATTAAGCTGTAGTGTATTTAGCAAGTTATATATTCATATATATAATAAATTAATTTTATGAGACAATTGTTATCTAGCCGACTATTGAGGTATTGGGAGACATAGATATCTAGGCCTAGACACACCCAAGATAAGCTGTGAATGTGTACTTTGAATGTTACTGTTGAGTACATAGGATAAACATTGTGTAGGATTAACGTAGTGAACATACAGTCAAACCTGTATATTACAACCACGAAAATGATCTTCTAAAAGTGGTTATGAGAACATTGCTTTTATATACATGTTGAAATACATGAATTTATACAATGAAGGGACATATCAAAAGTGGCTTTTATATACATATAAAAAGATGGCTGTTAAATATAGGTAGCCATAGACTGTACTGACTATACAGATTACTTGGGGACTTATATATTATCCAGATAAGCCATAAAAGAATGTTAGTTTGTCCAAAGCCCACCCTCAATGGCCTCATATTAGGTTAATTACTAAATTTAGACTTTGACCCATCAAACCAAGATCACTTGTTGGAAATGAGGGTTTTGTTAATAAGAACTTGCCATTAATGATATAGTACCTACCATAACTTGTATACCATTCATGTAACACGAGGTGGAAATAAATTATACTGATGCATTTTTTTTTAGTTAAATGAAAATTATTGATATTTTCATTGGTATTGACTTAATTTGATTTCAGCATGCTCCTGAATTGATATACCTGCCTGGTGGGCTGAAGGTTGGCACTCATATTATTGTCAGAGGAAAGGTGCCTTATGGATCACAAGGGTCAGTAATGACACTGACTTCTATTTTTTCACATTTTGGAATACAGTAGTTTCATACTTTGTTAAATCAGGATATATCTATTATAAGACTGTGTACTAAATGATTTTGATACAAAATGTTGCCACTTTTATGAAAATTATATACTTTCAAATCAGAATTAAGCCACCAACTCATGAAATAACAATTGATCTTCTAATGTAGGTGGGTGGAGCGGGATGTAGCTCAAACAGTAGTGTCTGCCTGTGAACCAGTCGGTCGTCAGATCGATCCTTCTCAATGGACCCATTTGCAGTTTGGACTATTTTCCATTTCAACCAGTGGTCCACAACTGGTTTATCAGGCTGCTTATAGGAAAGAGTAGCCTATGAGGCAGCAGCGGGTTTCCTCTAAATGTTAGAATTACCATATGATTGACGTCAATAGCCGATGATAAAATAAAAATCAATGTTTCTTTCTGATGTAGGTAGTTTCTTTTAATACAGGTCAAACTTTAATACAATTTTTAAAAATACAAAATAAAGGAGTGAAATGTTTGACCAGACTGGTTCCCACCACAACACAGAAATTCACAAATGTGTTGTGAACATTTTCAGATTCTCTCTGAACCTGAAGTATGGTGATAGTTCTGACAGTGACATAGCATTTCACTTCAACCCTCGCACCACGCAGAATGAAGTGGTCAGGAACTCGTTCTCCGGGGACTGGCAGGATGAGGAGAAACACCAGCCAGACTTCCCATTCTGGGAGGGCAGAACATTCCAGCTGAGGATCTTTGTGACACCTGATGAGTACAAGGTGATGGTTAATGGCCGGGACTTCATAGATTACAACCACAGAATGCCATTTGAGGAGGTGCGCTTCCTCGAGTTGAATGAAGAGGCAGAGTATCATGATGTGACCATTCAAAACAGCATGGTATGAAGTGACTTGTTAATGGGGAAAAAAACCAATGTAAATGTCATGTCTGGGAGTTCCTTATATTTTTGATGTATAACTGATTGTTTTTAAAGTTTATGATAAATAGTTAGACTGTATTTATATAATCTAGTTTTTTTATTCCTCTTTTATTACCTATTATTAATATTCTTTATACTCTGTAGCAACCCATCTTTTGTCCCTTAACATGGGTTGATTCCTGTAAAAAAAGGGACTGGAACAAAAAAATAAATAACTATTAAAACAAGGAAAAATTCATGTCTGTGTTATCAGTAGGTTATGGAAAAATATTCATTAAACTGAGTTAAACCATGAATAATATATTGTGTATTTTCATATTTCTGGGTTTTGATAATTCTAAGTTAACATCAGATTAATGTTTATATGTATGGCTTATATAAACCTGCTGTCAGTATTTTGTAAACCAGTGTTAACCCAAGGTTTTGATATAATCCAGTGTTCTAAAATCCAGATGCATGAAAATTGCAGTATGAATTTTACACATTGTATTTAATAATAAAATCAAGCATAATTTAACACCTAATATTTCTCAATTTTTTTCTGAGTTAATAATATAGTTATATCTTTACTAAGATTAGATGTTTAATTCTGATCCGATGAATGAATTCATTGCAGTTTAAAAACAATTCTCCAATAAGTACAAATAAAATGTTCTTGTGTAGTGTGTTTACTATCCAGGTTTTTGAATTTTGTTTATTGGTCTGAGAAAAATAGCATTATTATACAATGTTTTATATTACAGGGTGTGCCATACATTGGAGAATTCAAGCATGGTCTGAAAGTGGGAAAAGCAATACGTGTGAGAGGGGCAACAAACATGGAGGCTGATGGGTAAGAATGTGTTCATGGGAAAAAGATTTCTATAGTTTTAAAAAAGGGATGGTGTTGAAAACTAAGAATTAATTACAAGGGTAAATTAAGTTGGTGGGCAAATGGATTCTGGATCTCATGAACCTCCTTTGATCTGCCTATAGATTAATTTCTGGAGGTTTTGTATCCAAAAGTGCAATTTTTAAAAACCATATAAATAAAATCTGCTGTGAAATTTGGTTTATTTAGAACTGATACTGTGCTATTCTGAAAACACAAGTACCTAAGACTGAAAACTTGCAACAAAAGTTACTTCTGTAAACCAATTACTACAAATACCTAATGAATGTCATACTTAATGGGTGCATCATGAAACATTGTTTCTCTCCATTCAGAAATGAACGTTAATTTTCAAAATTTCTAATTTCTTCCCATTAAACATAACTAATGAAGAGAATGTTTTTGTTTTTCAGTTTTAGTATTTACTTTAACTGTGACTATGATGGTGATACTACAGGGTTTGTGTTTAACCCTCGGCAGACGGAAGGGGAGGTTGTGCGCAATGCTAAGTTTGGTGACTGGGGTGAAGAAGAAAGGTCTCAACCAGACTTTCCGTTCACACCCGGAGATTTCTTTGATATTCTAATCATTGCCACAGAAGGACGTTTCAATGTATGTTCCATATAGTTTTTAAAAATGTTTGATCAGTGTGTTTTTAATACTTTCTTACCTCTATAACAGAAATGATACATGAATTTATTGGTCTGTTAAGTTTTCATTTAATCACATTTCTTAGAAACTAAAGGTGCTAATGAAAGTAACTTTGTCTTGTTACAAACTAAGTGATATGCATCCACAATGAAACATTGTAACAATCACCCAAAGTACCTTCCAATAGTGATTGTTATATGCAGGTTGAAGTAATTGAATTTGTACTATGAACTGATACATCTAAAGTAGCTTTTATAGATTATACATTTGTTTTTAATTCAGTATTTTAGCTCTTCTATAATATTCATCAGCAGAGCTTTTCTAATTCATCTGAAGTTTTTGTTAATTTACAATGAAGCTGCGTGGTTATAGATTATACATTTGTTTTTAATTCAGAATTTTAGCTCTTCTATAATATTCATCAGCAGAGGTTTTCTAATTTATCTGAAGTTTTTGTTAATTTACAATGAAGCTGTGTGGTATCTATTTTCAACACATTAAAAATGTATTTAAATTTTTGTATTTTAACAGTTTATGAACCTTTCATTTGATATGACTATTTTTAGGTGTATGTGAATGAACGTTTCTTCACCTCATTTGAGTACAGATGTGAAGTTGAAGATATAAAATACTTGACCATTAATGGAGACATCACACTGGCTGACGTTGAGTTCCTTGACCCACTGGTGAGAAAACGTAACATTTTATCAATATAGAGAGAAACTCTGCTATAAAGACCAAATGTTGGACTTAATAAAATTAGACCATTGTATGGTTGTCTTATTTCAAAATTTCTTTTTCCTTGCTGCTTATTGAAGAGTAGTCTATATGGTGGTAGTGGATTCCATCTAAAGATTAAAGGCATAGTCCCATGGAATTTAAGAGGCTTTATGTTCAAAATATTGATTACGAATGAAACTTGTATGTATTTGTGATACTAGATCTAGCTTTCATATCGCACAAGATGTTTTAACTGAACACTGGTATAGGGAATTTCAAGATTTCAGCTACAAAAATATTCAGACGTTTCAAAAGAATGATTATGGGGGAATACCCGTCATGTGACTCAAAATATCTACATCACACCTCCTTCAGCAGTAAAAAGTTATTTTTTCAATTTATTTGTCCGTGAGCATAATTAATTATTATTTTCATTATAATTATTATTATAATTGATGTGGTGGATATGTAGGTAGTTGAATGAAGTATTTCTATGGACATATCAACTGTTTATATTAAAAATTAATTCTTTGTTTGGAAATTGTTATGTCAAGGGTCCATCAGTGTATGCGTTTAATCACAAATCAACTGAATAAACAAGTACTGGGGTGCCTGTAAACTATTAATCCTTTCCTAATAGCAGTTAACCAATTTGCTGAGGAGTTGTTAAACAAACTTTCCTTTTATATTTCCAAATAGTCTGTGATTAAATGGTTTTTCTTACAGCCTGATGACTTCAAGAAACACATTCCTTCTGGCTTGGAGAAAGGCGACATGATTATAGTGCGGGGATTCTTTTTCCCAGAAGGAAACAGGTGGGTAATATAAATATATAATTTTCTTATTATAAATATTTTTTTACAGTCTGTACTAAAGTATATCACTACTTTACAAAGATATAAATCTAGTAATGACAATCATGAATTAAGAGATCCCATTTGAGCCAGCAGTCAACAAGTTATCTAAGATTGTGGTATGTGCTGAACTTCCTGTAGAAAATACCACATATGTCAATTTATTTTAATTTGTGTGATGGTATCATTAAACATTAACCTCAAATAAAATCTTAAAATCTCTTAATCAAAAAGGGCCACATCTTTGGTGACCTTAAACTTGTTCTGTTGATTGTTAAAGAATATTTTGTTGGACAACAAATAGCTGTAATTTAAAATAGCATCAGTAAGTTTAACATTGCTTTGTAGGTTTCAAGTGAATCTGATCAATGGTGACTCACTGGACAATGACATTGCACTGCACTGCAACCCTCGTCGGGATGAAGGTGAGGTAGTTTTGAACAACTTTTTGGATGGAGAATGGCAAGCAGAGGAACGTGTAGATCTTCCATCAGCCTTCCAGGAAATGTTACCATTTGAATTGAAGATTGTCACCAAAAAGAAAAAGTTCAAGGTAATTCCAACTTTAAAACTGATTGCATCAGTTCAAAATAGATATAAACAACAAAATTGAAAATGCAGTTAGCAACTTTTTACTTTTTCTAGGGAGTGGGGATGTTAAAACAACCTACTTTAAATATGCCATGGTATAACTGCTGAATAAACGATACGATGGGGTGTCATTAACTTGATTAAGCAATCACTTTAGCCTTAAGTGACAAATACCTTAAATTGTATCTATAACTAAAAACAAAATTTTTGTTTTCTAGTTCTATGTGAATGGAAAGAAGTTTACAAGCTTCCATTCAAGAACTAATGTGGAGGACATCAAAACGATCAATGTGTGTGGTGATGCATACATCTACAGAGTCAAACTGCAGAGAGTCCTGGTATGTTCTTACTTCATTTTAACTAGATCAGTTTTAAAGAGTGGGATGGTATCTGGTTTAATGTCTAGAATGTACACCAGAGGTGCTTTGGTCTTAGGATCAAAACCCCTTGTTGAAATCATTGTTTATTCCTGTCCTAATTGGTACTCCATATACTGGTATGTCAAAGGCAGTGGTATGATGATCTATGAGGAAATTGCCAATGAAAGATCCCATACTATTGATGAAAAAATGCCTCATTTCCCTTGAATACTTCATCTCAGAATTACCACAATTATCTAATAGCAAATAATAAATCAATCTTCTCTTGTGGTGTCATTAAATAAAAAAACTTTAAAATTAAATTTCCATGCTATAGATTGAAATAGAAATTGACTTGTAAAATTAACATTAACTAAATGGACAGTATTTGTGGTTAAGACAAAGAATCAAATTGTCTAGTGTGTTCCTACATAAAATCATTCTGTTAGTGGTTAAAAATATTAGTTTTGATATCTTTTTAAAGCTGTAAAATTGTTTTGTAAAATAATTCTCAATTACACTATTATATACATCAGCTAATTTACCTTCGGTTTTTGTATATATATAAATATAAAACATTTTTATGGATTAGCTGCAAAGCTCAGTAACTAAATAAATGAAATTGAAAATATTTATTGAATATGTTGCCATCACATTCCTCCAATATTTTACTCATTCATATTTTTGTTTAATATTAGTGCTATAAAACATTGCTAACATTAGATGATATTATTGTGTATAGGAGAAACCTCTTGTGGAACGTATCCCAGGTGGTCTACAGCTTGGTGGCTGGGTCATTGTTCAAGGAACAGCTAAGAAGCATGCAGACAGGTAGGTCATTCAGTTTACATTAACAAGAAAGGATTTAATGGATCATTTATCACCAGAATTCATGCTAATATAACTTTTAATATCAACTGAAAGCTGTTAATTATAATTTGAAAACATATTTTCTCTCCCAATCTATCCCTCAGGCTATTCCTGTGAATATGTTTGGCATTAGACTAGTATTAATCATTGCAGGTTGAAAAATACTATTGCCCAGGGCAAGTGGAATCTGACAGTCGGGCAACCGATTTGCAAGATTTAACTTGTCCATGAGCAAGTAAAATTCCAAGTTACTAAATACAGACATTTCTTATGTATATAGCTGTACATGAAACATATTTTAGTCTATTAGCTTAGTGTATTTTGACTGGGCTAGTGAAAAAATCTCACTTGCCCATGAGCAAGTGTTTAAAATAAATAATTCAAGCCCTGCTTTGTGCACTTTGTTTTTCTAGTTTTGCCATTAACCTGCAGTGTGGGGATAGCAAGGAATATGGTGATGACGTAGCATTTCATTTCAACCCACGCTTCAGTGGGGAGGACTCTGTTAGAAACACGTTAATGGATGGCAGTTGGGGAGATGAGGAGAGGGAACAACCAAACTTCCCATTTGAGCCAAAAGACACATTTGAAGTTGCAATCAATTGCCAGTCTGAAGAACTGAAGGTAAATAGTTCAGATAAATGTTTTAGTATATTTAAGTGAGATTTATCTCTGTAGTAGATATCCTGGATGTGGGTCATCAGATAATCCACCTTGGTGGGCACATTGGATTATTTTGTGACTGTCAATCCTCTATAATACATGTCATACAAAAAATCATTTAAATCTGTGTTAATCTCGATAACTTTAAACAAATTGGCCACTACATCATTGTTCAATCCTCCATCCAAGAAAAAGACCGTTAAGCTTTTCTCCTCAGAAATCTAACTTCTATTACATAATATATGAAAATAAAAGATTATTTGTTTATCCCAGTTTATATTTTATTTTGTTTTTACCAGTGGTTTGTAGCTAAACAGAGCATTCACTTAACGTGTGGTAAGTCATCCGATCTCCTTTAGCATACCCTTTAGCCTGTTTCTCACTGAAACCAGTCGTCCATATAGTGTTATCTCATGTGTGAGAAAATGCAAATAATTGTTGTCACTAATTGGAAAGGGTAGCCTATGTGGTGTCAGCAGGTTTTCTCTGAAGACGGCAAGTTGCAAATACAGAAAATTTGAAATCTAACAGCTGCTGAATAACCAACATATCATTAATCCTTTACATTCTTTACCATACACTGACAGTAATAGTTAATGTTCTGTTTCAGCTGTACGTGAATGGGAAACATTACATCAATTATGCACACCGAATGGACTTTAGTAGGATTTGTCACATCTGTCTCATTGGAGATGCAGATTTCTTTGAGCCAGAGTTCATCTGATCCAAAGTGAGTTCGTTAATACTTTTCAGGTCATTGATCCACCAACATGCATTTGGGCTGTTTGGAATAAAAATAAATTCCATTTTGATCCACATTTTAAATTTCCCACCTCTGACATTAAATGTATAGTTTAAAAAAATATATTGATTTTCGTAATTGTAGCCCTTTGAACTATTACAAATTGCAACCTAGAATAGTTTTACATACAAGATAAATCCATGTAATTTCATGGCCAGGAAATAACATTTTTGTTATTGCTACATAGAGCAGTCTAGAATTCTCTCCATTTGAGTTAAATAGGCATGGTACTGACAAAAATTAGTTTTCGTGGAATGATGTTCCTCCTTGTGATGATGCCTTTAACACAAAGCTACCAGACACTTCCTCTTCCTTAGCCATTGCTGTGTTTAGGACAAATCTAGCTAGACTACGTTTTGCGTTTCATATTAAACTCGATAACCAGTGAAATTGGTATGTAGTGACCACATGTGCTAACCTGTCCTGAATGCAAGGATGATGCACAGACCCCACACGCATAGAGAACAAAAAAGCAAGCTTTTTTTTAAATATATTATCTGGTGTGTTGTTTTTTCCCCCGGAATTCCACGGAGAAGTACCATGCCTGGTTAAAACAAACAAAATTATCAATTCTTAAATGCTTAAAATTCATAAAACTGAATAGCAGGTGGTATACAAATAAATATTTGTTTTTGTCTATTTTTAGACACTGATGGACCAATGATCCCATGATTAAAAGAACCAAATCAAATATCTGTGATACAAATTATTAGTGCTTCCTTCTTGAAATCAAAATATGGACTTTAATGACAATCCTCTGATACAGACTTCTGCTGTTGTGATTTAGCTTTTCTCACATTTATTACTGCTTGCATGTAATTATATAATAATCTGTAATGCAAATATTAGTGATAAACATTCATAGAAAAACTCGCTCAAGTCAGTGTTCAAATCAGCTCGTGTTCATTGTTTAGACATTAGTATTCAAATTAGTCATTGGCTCAGATGTTCAAATTGTAGACATTAGCTAAAGTATTCAAACTGGGCACTGGCTCAAGTCATTCCAAATCATTAGCTCAACTGTGTTCAAAGATGCCAATCACTATTAACAAATAAAGAATAACACAAATCAAGTTTAAGAGTCTTGTTATTTATCTTTGGATAAGTGCTTTGCCTTTTTAAGGTTGGTTTCTTAATATATTATCTTATAAATTTGTTCTCATGAAATAAATGCTCAAAGATGTACAGTCATCCTGAATTTTTATTCTAGAAAATGGATTGATACTTGAATTGTAACAATCATTCTTTTCCACATAACTTTCTCAGAAATGTTTTATATATATATACCATGCCTTGGTTAGGATGTGTTAGATTTTGTTTTCTTCGATCAAACACACTAACCAGATGAGTTAATTTTTACTGACAGTAATGTTAATGAACTGGTTTTGTCCTGAACCACTAGACACAGGTTATTGGGGATGTTTAATATCGTCTAGACTGTGAAAGTTTATGGCATTACAAGCACAGGGAATTTAAATGACAACTCATGGTTTAAATTTGGGTTGTCAAAACATTTACTTTTATAAATACCCTAACAAAAACTAAGAATAATAGATGTTTTTGTTAAAATGCAATACCAATATTGTAACATTTTGTCCGAGGTGTGGTTATTAGTGATGCCCTTTAATAGACCCAATGGTTTTTTTCTCATTCCAGCCAGTGGTTTATTAAGGCAGGGTATTTGATGTCCTGTGGAAAAACTGCACATAAATGACTCCTTGATGCTAATCTGAAGTAAAAGAAAATTTCATTATATTTAATGACGCCTCTAGAGCGCATTGATTTTTGTTATCAGCTATTGGATGTCAGACATTTTTTTTTTTTTGAGGAAACTGTGCCATCACACAGGCTACTCTTTATGATAACTAGCATTTATATGCCATGTCCCACAGACAGAACAGCACATACCACTCTTAGTGGACCACTAGTTGGAACTGCAAATGGTTTTGCTAATCTGAAAGACCAATATGATGCCAAATATCTGTTTAAATATGCTGTTATAAAATCCTTTTTTAAGATTCTGTTACAGTGAATACCTTTGTAAACTAATTTAGTTCCCTTGTACCACTGAATGCAGAAAACAAACGAAAACAGTATTTTTTTTTTGTATTTATACATATTATAAATAGATCAACTTTAAACAAGGGTGGATAAATTCAAGCATAAAAAAAACAGTTACTAACATATGATGGTTTATTCTGGTTTGTCGTGCTACTAATGAAAATACTTCATGACTTACCTGCACATTGATGGAATCGTAGGATATGAAGCATTACAAAATATATAACTGATAAAAATGAGGACGTCATGTATGAAATTGGTAATCTGTACAACTGTAAACCTTCACATGCACATTCAAACCGAAATGTTACATAAACCATTCTGTCCAATGTAGCATCTTACACATTCTGGTTAGCAATTAGTTTTAAATATTGAAATAAGGGGGTATTAATTTTTTTTTAGGTCTGTTGAAAAAAAAATTAGTGTTTTACTGCAGGGAAAATATCATGTACACAAAATAGTAGTTTTTCAAATAAATATTTATCTTCCCACTACTGCCATCATTTCATTATTTATGAAATGACATACTTAGTGTGTATGTGTGTGTGTATATATATATATATATTACAATAGAAAAAGTGTAATAGTAGAAACAAATGAGATGTGACAAAACTGCCATAAAGTGTTTATGCCAGAGTATGTGGAAAGCA
Organism: Symmetromphalus regularis; assembly: GCA_032355785.1. Classification (NCBI taxonomy): domain Eukaryota; kingdom Metazoa; phylum Mollusca; class Gastropoda; order Neomphalida; family Neomphalidae; genus Symmetromphalus; species Symmetromphalus regularis. The sequence goes on from JAULBS010104088.1 coordinate 13,119, forward strand.
TACCCAAATGGGACGCACTACCAGAAAGGATACAGCTTATGAAATTTAAGTAATGGCAAAAAAATCACACTGCTTTGAAGTTTTCCTAACTTGGATGATTCTATCATGGCAAGCTAGAAATTAAAATATTCTTTAATGTGTATTCTTTAGTGTGGTGCCTTACTATGTCCTCGATATTGATACTGCCTGATGATTTTCAATACCTGTTAGATGGTTGAAAGTTCTATGCTAAATGCTGGCCATGATAATAAATACTTATTTTGAGATTGTATTTTTTATTTCATACTTATTTTTTATTTCATACTTATTCACTTTTGAATTCAAACATATCCAACTTATTTGTAACTGCATATATGTAAAAGATCTGTTATCTTAATTTTAAAAAATTAGAAAAAAAGCTGGCTTGTCATAGCAGCAGATGTTTTCTGAACTTATGTTTGACAAATAATGATTAAATAATGTGCTGGGGTGTTGTTAAACATTCCTTTCCTCCAATGAATGAACCGAATATATCTGATGTATATCATGGAAAAATATAAAATTTATTTCATTTTAGCGGTCATCCATTTTTTTTCTTCTTTTTCACGAGTGTACAAAACTTGCTTTGTAATGGAGGGGAGGGGTTAAAGGGACATGTACACTTTTCAAAATAATAAAAATTTACGATACCATTTAGGAAGTATAATTTTTTTTTGTTTTTTTTTTGTTTCAGAAAACTTTTGGGGGTGGGAGGGAGGAGTTCCAGAAAAAGAGTATGTTTTGTATACATGTGAAATTGGTGAAAAAAAATGAGACCCCCTAGGTTGATAAGTGACCCCTAATCTTGACAGTGGAAGATTACAGAAAATACAGAATAAGACCAGTATTTATCATAAAATATAATATCCAATTATACAACAAACTAGTATTTAACAGTTAATTTCCCAGCATTAGGAACACTAAAAACTTGCCACTATGGTGGTAAACTAAATAATCTATATATACAAAGGTAATCAAAGGCAAAAAATAAACAAAGGTATTAACCAAAGTCAAACACAGCAAACTGTGCTGGTCACACCAATAAAAATCTAATTTGGGTAATTTGTTAACAACACAGCAAAGTGATCAGCAAAATTGAAAATACAAAGAAAACTAATACTTTGGACCATCTCTATACCGTTATAACATAGTTTAATATTTCCAACCATAATAATTCTTAAAATTGCATAACAAAAAGTACAAGACAATAAAAAAGAAAAGATGTCTGATATTCATTTCCTATGGTTTCAACTATCATAAAATTGTAGAATTTTACCACTGGGAAGACTCAAGAAATGAAAACAAATTTAAAAACCCAGGTTGCAGAAATTATTTTGGACCGACCCTCCCCAACCATAAAGTATTACTTGAAATTTAAGTTTCATTTACTTCTGAATCTTATTACAAAACATTAAATATATGACATGTATTTAACCATTTATAAACTAATGGGCAAAAGAAAGTATAATAAAACCAACTAAGCTAAGAATCATCGTATTGAAAAACCAGTTTATTGGTAATCAGCGAGATGAAATTGAAATCAATGGTTTTCAAAAGACAGGTGTTTTTTTCTGCTGTTTATTCTTCAGACTGGCAATTGGGGCACTTTCCAAATTTCTTTTGTTTTTCAGTTTATAACCGATTACAGAATGTCATTTTATTATTTTTTAATTCTAATATATTTAAGGTATTAATGATGAGGAATTTAAAACTCAATAATTTATCCATTTTAATATTTCTGTGCCAATCTGCTAAACCGAAGAAAAACAGACGCTTCAAAATTGATGCTTCTCTTTTTAAGGAAAACCACCTAATTTGGGAAACAAACAAGATGATCATTCTAAAACAATCTGACACACAGTTTATATATTTTTTCTTAATCCATTACTGAATGATTTAAGAATGCCTCCATGGGGAGTTATAACAAAAAGTACCAAATGAAAAAAATCTAATAATTCTTTATGAACATCGAAGTGATTATTATGGATCCTAGACAAATGGTCAAGACACATTCTGATTACTTTTCTTATGTGGTAAATTTGTATACAAAAATGTTGTTAAATAATATCCCACCTCATCTATCTCCTAATCAAAATTCTTGTTTTTGACTTTGATTTTCCAATAGTTTAAAAAGTTAATATATTAAAAAGATTTTGATATGTGACAAGATGTAATATGAGTAATTTTGATATTGTTAACATAAATAAAACTCTTTAAATCACACTTAAATTGAAGTATGCTTCTTTGGTGTTTCATGTAAAATCGTTCAGTGAATACAAACACGAATATGATCACCAACAAATTGGATGTGCCAAAATGGATATTTAAACAAAGCAATTTCATTCATGTTAAATTTTAATAATAATAAAAATTGTAATAAATGAAAAAATGTTACACTGTTATTAATTAATGTCATGACTAAGCATTATGAAACTAAAAAAAAACTCAAACAACAGATTTTCTCATATGCTGATAAATACATCTAAGGCCAAGATAAACATAAAAATAAATTGTCTATTTGAAAAAGAAGAAAATGAAAGGAGGTTTGAGTGATACAGGTTTTGGTTTTTTTTTTTAATATGCTGAACATATATGTAGTGACAATCAGAATCTGGAAGAGCAAAGA
>JAULBS010104099.1:0-15761 GCA_032355785.1 Symmetromphalus regularis
CTTTCCGATAAGCAGCAAGGGGTCTTTTATATGCACCGTCCCATAGACAGGACAGCACATACCACGGCCTTTGATAATCCAGTTGTGGACCACTGGTTGGAATGGAAAATAGCCCAAAGTTACACTTTATTAGAACACTAATAAGTAACCATATCCAATATCTTTCCTCTTTTTTTCAGTAATCTTTCAGTGTGAAATATTTTTGTTTGCATACATATCAACTGTGTACTGGTGGCTTGTTTCAAGAGAACTTTACCAACCATGCTGTTAGTATTACAAGCAAACTATAACCATATCTACATCCTTCACAAAGGATGTAACATGAAACAATTTTTTTTATATATTTTTTAAAGTAATATCTAAATTGCATTATGACTGCCAGTACCTACAAAAACTAATAAGCAAAATAATTTAACATAATGACTTTGCTGCATCAATGGCATATTAAACTACTTCCGATTACCGTCAAATGACTTACTACAAAAATAACAACGTTGCAAATAAACTTAAAGCCATTTTAGTTTACCTGTTGTTGTAGCCCACACAATTGTAGATATATGGACAGTGATGGTCAAATTCTTTGATACATCGGTTACACACACGACAATGCTTAGCACGAACCGGCTTCACAGTTCTGCACGTGTGACACAAGCGACTTAGAGGATTTTTGCCTTGCTTCCATTCATCAAAGTGAGCAACCTGAAAAATAAATATGTAGAAATCAACTCATGCAATTAAGAAAATATTTACAGCAAAATAAATGCTGTGGATAAATAGTGTCCACAGCATTTTCCACGACAATTTTAGTGCAAAGTATACTTCATTTTTAATAATAAGAAAAAAATACATCTTGAAAAAAAAAAAAACATTTAGTCCACGGCAAAAATGAAAAACTCTGAGGCTATCTCCATGGCATTGCCGATTGCCAAGAGCAATTTCAGGGGTTGAGAAATATATCAGCCGTATTTCTGGAAACTCAATCATTAATATTAACCCAATGTGAATGTGGCTTTGAAAGTTGAAAAGTTTTATTAGTCATTTTAAATAAATAACAATTTGTTTTTTAACGATGAATTTGAATTCATGTTTAAAATGTTTTTGTATTTTGTTGCTAGTTATATATAAATAGCAATACTGTATCAGATTCCAGAAACATTTCCAAACTGTCACCTGTTTTATAGCTTGATCATACTCTGGTATATTTCTGGGTAGAAAGCCTGGGTCAACAGAATTGGAATGATACAAACAGATCCACATAAATATGTTGGACACAATGAAAATGATGTGAAGAGTTTGCAATTCATAAAATGTCATAGGTAAACACTGAAAAACAAAAATATGACAAATTAGTTATTAATATTAGTGTTGGCAATCAAATCAGTGATTAATAATATATTAAACATGCATTGTTTTGTCAGATGAATCATGCAAACAGTGACCAACTAACTTCATTGGCTAGAACATCACTCATTAATATAATATCAGTTTCAATAAAATGTTATTACTAAAAACAAAACTTTTCTGGGGTGTCAGGAAGTAATTTTCTTATTGAATATAGATCACAAAAAACATCATTTATTGCATAATAATATGTATGTATGTTTGACTTCAGACACAATAAACTATGTTATCTGTGTCCACTAATTTGACTAAATATGTTACATATAGATATTACATGAATATATTCTTAATACAAGAATTTCACAGATTTGAATGTCTCACCTTTTAAATAATAAAAATCATTCTTTCCTGTAGACAATACACACAGAAAATAATCAATCGATTTTCTATGACAATTCCATTCAAACAGCTAATGTATTTTAAAGATTTGAAGAAATTTCTAGTACAGAGATAAGACTTATCCTTGTAATTTTTACATCATTTATCAATGTCGGTAAAGATATTTTAAAAACATCTGTCAATAACACTAAAGGAAAAGGAAATTTATAAAAGCAAGTTTCATACCTTAATAATATACATTGGATAACCCCAAAATACAATATTTACGATGAAAAACAACAGAGCTCCTTTACTGTTTCCAGGTGGACCAAACATTATTGCCCTGAAAAATAAAATCCATTATATACTAACTCTACATAACTATGGTACACATTCTCATAATGGTAATTGGCTTACAAATGGAATCAAGTTTAATTTTATTTTTTATAATAAACAAGTTCTCACAAGATACTAAATTTAAAAAAATGGCATCAACAAAAATGAATAACCAAAATATAGAGACATGTAGATTATAAAAATGGAATAAGAATGAGCTATTTTTAATTTTAATTTGATGAACTATTTATAAAGATTTACATATAAGAGATGTCATGTTACCAGATGTCTATTCTTGGAAGAAAGCTTGTTCTGAACTTGGATTCTTTCTTGAGGTACGTGATGATGTTTTCATGCTTCCTGCCCGTCGCCAACATTAAAGGTGTTTTACCATTCTTATCAGGCAAGTCTAGGTTAACCCCATCCTGCAAGAAATATTTACAAAATACCACAGACATTCAAATAATCAGAAACATAATGCAGTTGAATAGCTTTTATTATTTACAATTATTAACTGGGATTAGGAATATGGATATATGCACTTATGATAACTGAATATGGATATAAGAAAAAAAATGTATCACTGAAAGAAGCCATTATTTTATTTCCTTAACAACATTGATGTTTAATATTTTGACCTAAATTAAAATCCAACTATTCACAAACAACATGAATATGTATTAAGTTTGGTAATAAATATGTATTCTTGTCACAAATATTTTAACCTAGTTCCAAAAGACTTAGAGCTTGTAAGCAACCACCTTCCTATAAAGACCAAACTGACTGATTGAAGGTATAGTTGTTTAACGACACAAAAAATAAATATTAGCAACTGGAGAGGTCATACTATCATTAAACATTTAAAAATAAATCAGTGTATAGAGCTGATTAACAATAAGATGAACAATACACATTAGATATAATAAAGACCAAACTGTGCTACTCCTTTGACTGCATAAGAAAAGTTTTAATTACAAAAGTCAACCTGATGAAAATGATGTAAAATCTTACTACTGTGGAAATAAAAGGGTGAAAAACACTGATGAACCAATTCACAAGAACCTACTTGTTCACATAATTCTTTGACAGCAGTCAGATTTCCATTAATACATGCTAGATGAAGAGGTGTCTGACCATAATTATCCTTCTGACGTGGATTAAACCCAGAGTAGATCAGTAACCTCATCAGCTCAGAATGACCTAAAAACAAAACAAATCACGAAGATAAAATTACAATGTCACTTTTCCTCCCAAGAGATGTACACCATTATTATTCATCAGTCCAGTAAGGTATAAATGTAGGGTCTAGCCAGAAGTAAATTAATATTGGGGGAGGTGAATGTTGTCCTGATCCTGAACTCACACCAAAACAATTACAGATGTTTTCTGTTTTTTGTCTATATATTGGGGCGGCAATCACTGCAGCCCTGCCACCCCAGTTCAGACGCCTCTGTTAACAGAAAATAGGAAATTTTAAACAAGTTAAACAACATATATCCATGTATAACAATTAATATTTTTATATCAGACTGGTTTGTTTACATGTAGGTCTGTCACTGTATAATGTAAAAACAGTATTAATTTACATGCACGTATGCCGATATGATTTTGAACATAAAATGTTTTGCATGAGCTTTACTCAAAAATAATTTTTTGTTGATAATATTTTGTTATCTTGAATAATATTGAAAAGTGCCCGCACTGAATAACAGCCAATCTGTAAAACAAATCTGCTTATTTAGCAACTGAAAAGGAAGGCCCAGTTTATTTATGAATTTTATTGTTCCCATAATAAAAGACTGACATTATCTTTGACTGATATCATGTGTTGATATTTAGCAAATGAGTATGAATAAGCTTAACAATTCTACCTTTAAATGCTGCCCAATGTAAGGCATTATCTCCATCCTTGTCAACAAGCTGCAGTCGAGCCCCTTTACCCATCAGATAGCCTGCAAGCATAGTCTGCCCATACTGTGCTGCAACAATCAGTGGAGTGCAACCTTTACTGTCCATCACATCAAGTGACACACCTATCTGCACGAGAATGTCAACAATTGCTATGTGTCCATTCACACAAGCCCAGTGAACTGGATGAGCACCTAGTTCATTAGCACTGGGCTCGTCAACAGGTGCTTTGTTCTCTATCATGTATCGAAGAATCGTTGTGTGTCCTCCCAGGCACACCCAGTGGGCAGGGGTGTGTCCTTTGTCATCTTTGATTGACAGCACATCTGGACCGTGCATCTCAACCAGGGTCTGGATTGGAATAAGAAGTCTGGAAATACAAATCATTTTATTAAGCTGAAGATTAATAATATTTTTGGTAATACATTGAAATAGTATATATACATCGTACTTAGTGCTATGATCTTACGGCAGAAGCATTTTTTGTTAGAACACCACCACAATCTGAGGAGTGTTTTATATACTTTACTAAATAATACATTCTTTTATATATCACCACTTAACCCTGAAACCAACTTTGGGGATTGAATGTTTCAATGGCTCTAAGGCATTTTGACATGGTGTTTGCTCTTTACCCAAAGAAACAATGATCAACTACACCAGTATGTATATATATTTTACTTTTATCCTGCAATCATCTCACAAGTCAGTGTTTTGTGGTTGGAATGTTTTGATGATTGCTACATGGTAATCAACTGCACTACATGCTTTTTCCTAGGGGTAAAAAAAATATATATTTTTGTGATATATGGTAGTTTTACAATTATAAAAATGACAGGAAAACATCTTTAAAAATTTGGTCATTTTCTTTTTTTTAAACTACATTTGAACAAGGTAGTAATTAATATCATTATATATGTTTTTAACTCCAGTGTGTATATGCTGTAGCCATTTAGTATTAATAATGTTATGAACTTAATTGTTATGTAGATCTATATATTCTCAAGTTTAGTCTTACTCTTATATTTTTATTTTATTTTGTTTGGTTTAAGGATCATTTCCAAACTGAATGAAGCTAAAAAGGATGAAGTTATTTCATATGAATTGTAGTAGGTTAGTTTTTATATCATCTTTTATATTTCTGGTATCAGTTATTTTGAAAAAAAATGTATCAAAAACAAATGAAAATGACTATCGATATACATTGAAAATTATCAACAATATTTGTTTTTGACACATTTTATGGGGGAACAATCCTGAGTCACTCTAATGAACTGAGAGAGGCTGCCTGTTTATTACAATGTTCTCGAGTTAAACACATACTTCCACGGACACTTGACCTAATTAATTTCCAAACAAAGAATTAATTTTAAATATAACAATCTGATTTGTTCATAAGAATACTTCATTCAACTACTTACATTGCCACCGCATCTCGCTTATTGTCAATATTTTATAAATAATAATGAATTATGCTCATGGACAATTAAATCATGAACCATAAACTCGACATGGAATTCCCTATACCATGGTTCAGGTAAAACATCTTACTTGATAGTTGATATGAAAGCGAGATCTAGTATCACAAATGCATGTAAGTTTCATTCGTAATTAATATTTAGAACACAAAGAACCTTAAATTCCGTGGGAATATGCCTTTAATCTGTAGTATGAGAATCAATTTCTATTCTGCTTTATACATATATTCTCACGTCTCTGTACATTTAGGCATATACGGTATGTATGTGTCCAATCCAAACTTTACTAGACAATTTCAGTATTCATAAGTTGATCTAAGGGGAGAATGCAATGAATGTGCCATCACCTCTCACCTTTTTTAAAACAAATGTTTATTTTTTATTTTGTTGTCCAACATCCACCTTCGTATGTACCCCACAAATGTAGAATGCCACTCCCCCGTTTCAAATTCCTGTAACTGCCCCTGGTACTAACTGTCTACAGGTTTATTTTATACCAATTGATCAGCATCATTAGTGGCATTTATCTCCCACTGAATAAATAACTCTCATACCGAACAAGTCCTTTTCATCTTTTTTTATCATTGATCCCCGTTTGTTTTAATGAAAACTAACATTCTGCCATATTCATGTATATATTTGTGAGTAAACTGACAAAATGCTTAGACCAGAAACAAGGTCCATATGGGCAATGCTTACAAGTAACATAGGTAGCTGTAGGCTGTTTAGCAACCAACAAACATTGAACTTGAGTACCTCAATTAGTTGATAGGCAGCCCAACTTAACTACACTGCTGAAAACATCAACTTAAGACTTACTTCAAACACTGAAGAACAATTTATGATAACTGATGGCTAAAATTTTATGTGTGTTTTCAAATAGATTCGGACCCAATGTTTACTGGTAAACATGACAGAAATTCAAGTAACAAAATTTTTGGGAAAGATATTTCACATATTTTTTTTACCCAGCTTTGATAGCATCAAATATAGGATGGCATCTCTGCCCTCCATTATTGCCTTTTTCTTCACAAACTATCTTTTCGCCAGGCGCCTGTTGTTGAGTTGGCGCCTGGATGTCGAACGTATTCGTTCCATACAGCCCCGACATTTTGGACGAGGAAACGTAGACTGGCTCCTAAACTGTGGAAGAATCCCGTTACAAAACCGGCTAAGCGTATTGTAACAAACGTTACAGTTTAGTGTGTCAATTGGAATTTGTTAATAATGGGAATGTTAATAGAACTGAAACAGACTTAGGAAAGAAAAGACAACTTGCCATATGTTAAGACATATATAATTGAAAGAATGGGTTTAACGACACCCCAGAACATTGTTTATCAGCTATAAGGTGTCTGACATATGATATTTTACGTGCGTTTTCCAACAAGTAGGAAAGCACATATCACGGCTTGTTTGATAAGCCAGTGGATCATTGGTCGGTGCAAGTGGCATTCTCCCAGGGCCGGATTTAGACTTTGGAGGGCTTGGGGCAATTAAGGTTTCGGGGGCTCCTCAACATAGAAATTAAATTACATGACAAATAAAAAAAATGAATAGAACTAATGTTATAATTATTACATTTTATTTGTATAAAGGAAGTCCTTAGTTTGTGTGTGTAGGGGGGGTGCTCTGGAAGGTGGTCCAGGCAATTGCCCCCTTATAAATCCGGCACTGCATACACCTTACCAGTAGTGGGTTGCAGGGCTGTTGGAACAAAATTCACATTGGGGGGCTGCTCCCGTTTCAGAACATCAGAATTTGCCGGTGAATAATTCAACGATGAATAAGGAACATAGTTATGAAAATTATAAGGGGGCTGCAGCCAGCATACCCCCCTCCGGCTCCAACGCCCCTCAGTGGTTAGGGGTTTAAACGATTTTTCACTTAGTGTATAAAGAAATAAAAAAGGAAAAGAATAGAAATGGATGTTAGGCCTATACACGTATTTATTACTATACTTGCATATATTTAATTTCCCTTTGTTCAGGCCTCCCCCTATAATTTAACTCGTTAGTAGGGCTATTGCCTTAAAAATAGGAAAACAAAAAATTCCTTAAAACCTGTGTCCGTGTCTGCTACTCATTGAGCCTTGCGGAGCACTTGTTCTAACTTCTAAGCTGGAGCCAGTAGTGAGATTAAAAATCCTATGCCTCGACTGAGTTTCGACCCCAGTACTTACCAGCTGCGAGTCCCACCGCGTAAACGTTACCTCTCCCGGGCTGGACATGTGATGAACACATGGTGGTGACACTGCATAGACGGCGGAAGTGGAGCAGGCGCCGTATAATAATAATCCTACATCTTTTTAATTATTTTTTATGACATATTATTAAAAGGTATTCACTCCTCAGGCGCGGTTACAGCAATTGTGAATGGGGGGTGGGTGGGTCGCAACTATGGAGGGTTAAGCCCGACCTTGCAAGCGCCGAAGGGTTTACACAGGGAAAATGTTCATTGCCGGAAAATTAGTGGGGAAATGCGTGCGCCGGGTGCGCCCCCCCCCCCCATGGAACCGCGCATGCTCCTACCAACACCTCCTCTTTTGACAATATTTTTTTTCTCTTTTATACTTTGGTTGTAACCCCCTTCCAATATTAAAAATCTTTAAAATAAAAAATTAATAATAATAAAAAGAAAGAAAGAAAGAAAGAAAAGCAACCAAAAAAGATTGCATAAGAAATAATAATTATTATTATTATACGACCGTTTAAATAAATTAAATATTATGACCGTTTTGGTTTTGGGATTTTTTCTTTATTTTTTCTGGCATTTTTAACACTGAGCACAAATGTGTGAAAACAATCTGTGAAGGACGACGTCGATTTTCCGGTGGTTACGTCTACAGGCACGTTACCCCATGACCAGGCGCTTGACGTCACTTCAGAACTCCCTTCCACTGCCACCATCAAAGGATCCATATCTTCACCATCTAAATATATAAAGAATATAAAATACAGAAACATTATTTTACAAAATGTCACCCCAATAACGTCACTGGCCTAACCATGCTAGAGATAACCTATCAAACATGTTGACAACATACAATTAAATTCGAAGTTATGAAAAATATTTTGTATCTTGGATAAATAATTTTGAATGGTCATGATTTATTTCGCGAAAGATGCATTTTTTGTGGAGGGGGGGGGGGGCTTTTACTAATTTAATATAAACCTATCACTTTAAACGCATATTCCCACCGACCCTTGACCTAGTTAATTTCCAAACAAAGAATCAATTTTAAATTTAAACATTTGATTTGTCCATAGAAATACTTCATTCATCTACTTACATAACCACCATATCTCGCTTATTATCAATATTTTATAAATAATTAAATCATAAACCATGAACTCGACATGGAATTCCCTATACCATGGTTCAGGTTAAACGTCTTACTTGATAGTTGATATGAAAACGAGATTTAGTATAACAAATACATGTAAGATTCATTCGTAATCAATATTTAGACCACAAAGTCCCTTAAATTCAGTGGGACTATGCTTTTAATAAAGAGTATAATATATAATTATAAATAATCATATATAGGCAGGGCCGCATAGAGCGACGGTAGGCGCCGGGGTGGATGCTATATTGGGGTCCTTGGTGACTTGAGACTAATATATATCTATTTTACATTATTATTTTGTATGGGACTTGGGCATCCGCGGGCCCTAGGGCACGTTCCCTTGCTGATCTCCCCTTTCGGTAGGTCTGCATATATATGCCTAAACTTAGGCTTGCTTTGTGCCTAATTAAAGAGTATTTTCACAAAACATCAAAACTGTTTGTTTAATAGTGCAGTACTGTTCCTCTTTCGAATATTGAATTTTACCTGATTATAGATCTCTATTTTAGTATTAGCCTATTGGGGGACATGGCGTGGTTTTGTGAAAGCGCACTTATTTATCTTTAAGTTACAAACTTGTTACTTTAACTGGGAGGGGGGTAGGGGAAAATTGTTTCATGATATATATAAATACTTACACCGATTCATCATCTAAGGAGATCTGTTTCACCTGGAAATTTATTTTATGTCAAAACGTAACGTCAACGCATAAAATTGTTATACAAAATGACGTCATTGTGTTAATCTCTTGATAATACATAGTACTATTTACAGGTCTAACAGTCATAAAATTATTTCAAATTCAGGCATTGTAGTATTTTTTCAAAGATAAACTTACTTTAATTTTTTTTATATCATAACATATAAATAGGCCTTTACAGAAACTTGCACCCAGTTTAATAATTTTAATAGGAGTTTTAAAAAAAATGATGTCGAATATATAATCAATCCGTATTTTAACATAACTTATTTATGAGACTCGATTGTCTAACAACATCAAACCAACGAGAAAATAGAAACTACAAAATGGCGGCTGCTATGGATATCGATGATTCAGAAGATATCGGTGAAACTTCGGGAATTGGTGATGGAAAAAGCAACAAAAAACGATTTGAAGTTAAAAAGGTTTAGTTAAATTAGAATATTTCTCCTTCAAATACTTTTAAAGATGTAAATCACATTTGGTTTCCTATTTTTAACCCAAATTTAATTACTCATTCTGTGATATTTTTATAAATATATTTTCAAAACAAAAACTTCCTTTTTCTGGTTTTGAAATTTTTATCTAACAAGTGAAAAGGAAAAACAGTCAACACTTTATATAAATTTATGCTTTTTTATCTTTATATTTTTTTCAGTGGAATGCGGTAGCGCTGTGGGCCTGGGGTAAGCATTTAAAAATCATATTTAAATTAATACTGTAATTATTTTAACTTACTAATTCTAATATACTATATATATCTGGCAGATATTTCTTGCAGTGGGGTTGCAAGACTGATTAGGGGTGCCATCTGTCATTTGAAGAGCGCTTACAACGTACTCAATAACTGTAAATATTGTTGCAATAAAAGGGCGCCACAGATTATTCAGGGAGGGGGTTGCAAATGCCCTTCCTTGCCCTATGCCACCCTGGCTGTTCCAGCCCTGTTTTAGCCTTATGTCAGAAACACATATATTTTAGATCCACACACAAATAATCGTTATTGAAAACCATTTGATATGGTATCATTATTTTGTGTTTCTTAATTACACTAATACTAACAACGAATAATGCTCACAATGAATTTTTTTTATATATTGTCACATGTTTTCACAACACTCCATATGGCATTCTTGCCTTGTGGTAATTAAGTTTCAAAAGTTTTTTTCATTTCTTGAGCCACCAACATGTACAGTTAATAGTTATGATTAATCTCTTTCTAAATATATTTTCAGATATTGTTGTTGACAATTGTGCAATTTGCAGAAATCACATTATGGACTTGTGTAAGTAATCGCAACATGTTACAAACTACAGCCAGTTAATTGAGTTAGTGTTTGAATTGAACATACATTCAGATGACTGCATGTATATTATCTTTGCCATTTAACAAATCCAGGATAGACTGTTTTTAATCCTAAATTTAAACTTTAAATCTTGATGTATCATTTTGATAAAGATAACAGTAATATTTAGATTTTCTTTAAATTTCAGTATTCCACTTTGGGACTTGCATGCAATTTATATGGTGTTTCCATAACCATGGTAGAAATTAAGAAATCTATCCAGTGACCTATGGGAGTTGCTAGTCCTCATAAAATATCACCAGTCCCTCATTATGGTTTGGAAAAAATTAGATTGTATTTAAACTGAACTCGTGCCTAAGGTAAATAAAAAGTGGCCATTAGTTTTTACCCTGGGTAACATTAAAATCTACAGGCTTTACTTAAACCTGAAACTAGACTTAAAAATGTTTAATATTTTTTATTAACATAGGACTAATATGACACAAATTATATTACTTCAGCAACTTAATTCCATGTTATTTTGATATGTAGTAAATTATTAACAATGAATAATTATTTTTTTATCAGGCATTGAGTGTCAAGCAAATCAAGCTTCTGCAACAAGTGAAGAATGTACAGTTGCCTGGGGTGTCTGTAATGTAAGTATCTCATTCTAGATATTTCTCTTTGCCAGTTTTGTTCTCCCTATAGTTGATGAGAATATGATATTTTGCAGAAATAATGGATGGTATTAAAAAAAAGAACCCAGGTAAATTCTAAGAATAAAAAAGAGACAATTAATAGCTATAAAGAACAAGATAATTTCTGCTTTGTAGTGTAGAATATAGTATCCAAGATGGTGGACAGTACACCTTGTAACAATCAACTTAATGTTAAGCTTTTATGTGTACTGCTTAATTGGGTATAACTTATAAGGAACATATATAGTAACTAAAGATCTAAATGGCAAATTGAATAATGAAGAAAACGTTGATTGTTGAGTTGTTTTGTGAAAGTTTAGGTTTCCGTGCCAATTTTTCTAAATGTAACTCACTTTATTTGCAGATTGTGATTTAGCATTAAAGATTGACTTTTGTTATATTTGCAGCATGCATTCCACTTCCACTGTATAACAAGGTGGTTGAAGACACGGCAGGTTTGTCCTCTTGATAACCGAGAGTGGGAGTTTCAAAAGTAAGTTTATATAAAATCTATTCAATGTTATTGAACAGATCACATAAAGAAAAAATTCCACAAATTTCTATATTTTTTATTGTTACTTAGATATTTTGATCCTATGCAGCACCCTAACATTTGGTGGGACTTTGCAAACTTTGTTTTTAGGCACATATCTTGGTTGTTGTTAATTACTTGAATGTTGACTTTAATCATTGTTACTGCACCTGAAAACAACTTAAAGATGCTATGTTTGATAGACATTTCAGAAAGTCAAAACCAATCTCAAAATTGAGCTAGTTAAGCCCGAGTCACACCGGATAGTACGATTTCTGGATTGTGCTATTTGTGACGATTTGGCCGAGGTGTGACTAATCGGCAATGTTTGCTATGATCTCCATTTGTGGTCACACACTGCATTTGCTCTTAAGACTGGAGGTAGGTCATTATACATTTTGTGGTCGTGCGATTGGAGAAGATCAATCATAGGAAATTCGTTCAACTACCAATCAGTCGTGATGACCTGTGACCATTCTCACAATCGTTCGCACCCAGAAGTGCAATTGGTCACCCGATCAGATACAAAGTCACGACCAGTTGCACAACCAATTGTGCGACTGCTTGGCCCGCAATCATGCACAACTGATGGTAAGACTTGTCTGCGACCTCTTACAATTTGCAGTCACAGGTTAGAAGTTTTTGAACATGACCATCAACCTAGCTGCGACTGATTTTTCTCTGGCGATCACCCACGACCAGTCACACGCTGTTTCAATGATTTGCCTGCAATTCCAACATTTTTCAGTAGTAACCTGGTCACAGACCCATTGTGATTGGGGCTTAAGTGTCCTATTGTTGTAATAATAAAATAAAAAAGCCACTGGCTGTGACAGTCTTGTAGATGATCTGTTCAACACCAGTGTTTGAGATTGATCCAGTTTAGGATTCATCTTCATATAATAAAAGTTTATTACGCAAGATTTATTTTATAAAACTAAATTTCTTTTGTGGAATATCATTTTCTTTTATGTCACATTTCTTGTATTTAAATGTATAATTTGTACTTCAATATAACTCATCTTTATTAAAATATATGTTTGTGTTTGTTTCCAGATATGGCCACTGAAGGAAAGAAGATGAGGAAGAGTTGGAATTGTGTTTGTTTGTTTGTGTTTTTTTAAAATAAGTTATAAAACAATCACTTATTTGTTTGTGTCAACAGAAATGTAAATCAGTTACTTAGGGGTAATCCTTTTTTTTCATCATTTTCAAGAGCGTACAAAACGTACTTTGTGGGGAGGGCATTAAAGTGACATACACTTTTCAGAATAATAATAAATAATTACAATAATACTCTTTCGAAATCATCATTTCTTTCCTTTTCAGTATGTATGCTTTTGGAGGGGAGGGAGGGGGTCCTGAAAAAAGTACGCTCGTGAAAATGAAGAAAATATGGATGACCATTTAGTCATTATGCAGTGATAATGATGTAACTTATTGTGTGGACAGAAGTGTAAATGAGTTGAATTTTGTTCATTTAATATTTCTCATGAAAAATAAATGTTAAAACAAATAAAGTGCATTGGAACTGACTTAGATTTTATTATATTTTAAGCTAGTTGACTAAAGAGAATTCTGACACATGGACTTGGTGTCGTATGTATCACTTTAAAAAAGGATTATTCATCAAAGTGTGGGCAATTAAGATTTTCGACATTACCATGTTGTTCTCTAAAACATGTTACTTTAATATTTGACCTTCATGCTAGGGATCTGCATCCAATTTAACCCGTGCCACCATTCTGGATCCATCACCGATAACTTTGTATTCTTTACCATCCACCAAAACTCCATCAAAATTGGTTTTCAGTTTTAACAATCCTCCAAATGTCTTCTGGTTCCCCTCTATCTCTTAAGAATACAGTTCCTTTGACAATATATTGAACTTTATTAATTGTAAATACAGAAACATGGCAGGGTTTTCATTTTGTTTTGGAGTAGCAGATTGAATTAGTTTTAATCAATGATTTTCATCTGCAAACTGTTCAAAATGACAACCCTGCATGGATCTCTAAAAAATATTAGTGGTTAGGGTTAGTGTCATCTTAGTTTATAGTAGCGACATCAAAATTATCCTTCTTTACAACGATAAAAGTTTCCCAAATTTTATTGTTGGAAACTTTGAAAAAAAATTAGAACACTCATAGTAAAATCAAAACATGTTTTATTCATCTTTCAATTGCATCATGTTTATCAATACATACACATGACTGGATTTATAAGGGGACAATTACCCCAGGCCCTCCAGCGCGAGGACTCTCTCCTCCACCCCAACGAAGTACTTTCATTTATTTAAAAAATGTAGTAATTATAAAATTAGTTCTATTCATTCATTTTAGTTCATTTTATAAATTTGTCATGTAATATAATTTCTATGTTGAGGGGCACCTGAAGGGCCCCGGACCCCTCACCCCTTGTCTAAATCCAGCCCTGTATATACATGCACCGGTATACATTTGTATAAATGTGATCTATTTACAACTTTCATAAACAATTATTAGCAATGGTTACCTTATTTCCTGAAACATCTGATATGGTGGGAACAAAAATAAACTATTATTTGTACATAACAATGCATAGATAATTTTTATGTCTGTGATTGCATAAAAACGGATAGTTTTTGCATAAGTGGTAAAATTTGACAATTCATGATAATGAAATATAGATGAAAATAATTTTATTTAAATACAAAATGCTATTACAGTAAGAAATTATTTCACCTGATAAATCAAGTTACGCTGTTGTGGAGATGGACCTATAGACCTACACATAATTATAATGTTTTTGTTTTTTATTGTATAGAAATCATAAAATTTATAAATAAATATAATATCACAGGAATGCACAAATGAAGAAGTGTTTGTATCTTAGTCCAGTCTCCCACAGATGAGTCCCTAACAATACTAAATGCATAATCAAGCATAAATCGAAATAGTTTTCCGTAATTGGAGGGGACCATAGAACAACTTTAACAGTATTTGCCCTAAGGGACATTTTTCTAACAGAAAGTTGTTGTTTTTTCCTATTAAGATTCCCAGATTTTCTTCCTATATCATGAATGTCGCCATTTTAGTGGCAACACTTTAGGGTGTTGGCAATTACTAACAATACTTTGTTTATACATGGGCGTACGACCCTTGTCTCAAAGGTGGTAACTATTTTCATTTATGTAAAATTTCAGGCAAATCAACACTGCTCCCCAAAAACCAAAGAGTGTCCATACGCCTATGTGCTTATACGCCTTTTGAATTAACGTTTTTCTTCAGATTGTTTGTTAACTTAAGTTTGGTATTAACAGTATTTTAACGTCAGCGTTTGAAAGTTTGACATCCAGTGTATTTTTTAAAATATTTATTTTTATTTGCTATATCCTAGTTAGGGGCGATATCAACAGTAATTGATAATTCATCGCAAATTAATTGATCACACGCACCAGTCTACTCTTGACTTAATTCATAGAATAATATCAAAATTTCAATAAGATTATACGTTTGGTTAAATAGCAGACCCGTTCATTAGAAAAGATTGCAATCGAGGTAGTCTTAATCTCTAACCATCTTGCATTATGATTTACTGCACGTGAGTAGAGCGACCATGTTCCATATTTTGTGTTCGATATCATGGGCATACATAGGATTTTGAAAAGAGGGGTTCTAATTCTGCGTGAAATCGAGCGTTGCTATGTTTGCGAAAATCTTACAATAGGGGCCTATGTTTTATGTATTTTAGCTTGATTTCAGGTTCAAATA
>JAULBS010104110.1:0-15761 GCA_032355785.1 Symmetromphalus regularis
GATGTATGTGTATTATAATTGTGACATCCCATCTCTGATATTACTAGAAGTCATGAATGGTATATTATTCAGTTATCCTACATGTATATCTAAGATAGTTGTTATATCTTGATGTATGTGTATTATAATTGTGACATCCCATCTCTGATATTACTAGAAGTCATGAATGGTATATTATTCAGTTATCACATATCTAAGGTATTTCTGATCACTGTGTATGTTGAAACTGATTTTAATGGTATCCTGACTGAATGCTATCCTACATCTAAGATATCCTTTATCACTGTGACACATGTCATACACAGACTGAGTGTTTAGATAACATGTCACATACCCACTGACCCATGATGTTCAAAGCACCTAATAATCTGAGACTTTTGTCAATTGAAGAAATTGTTACAACTTGAAAGGCGAGGCCACTCGAGCATGAAGAATTTGTTTACTTGGTATTCTGTCGCTTGACAAACAAGAAAAGAGGTTATACCAGTGATGAACTTTACATACTTCAGCTTAAAGAAGCAGCTTCAGCATATTTTGAATAACTTGAAAATAAATTATTAGACATGTATGAACGTGAAACATCAAGAGACATTTTAAATGCAGAATGAGAATAAAAAAATCAAAAGAATATTTGTGTAAGGACATCCTACTCTAGGTACTTTAATCACTGGTTATCTGGAGTGGGATGTAGCTCAAACGGTAGAGTGTCGATCCTTCTCAGTGGACCCATTTGCTGATTGGGCTATTTTCTGTTTCATTCAGTGGTCCACAACTGGTTCATCAAAGGCCATGGTATGTGCTGTCCTGTCTAGGACGGTGCATATAAAAGACCCCTTGTTGCTTAACTGAAAGAGTAGCCTATGTGGTGGCAGCAGGTTTTCTCTAAATAAATATGTCAGAATGACCATTTGATTGATGTCCAATAGCTGATGATAAGATAAAATCAATGTGCTCGAGAGACGTTGTTAAATAAAACAAACTTTCTTTCACTGGCTATCTACATTACTGAGACACGTTGTCTACAGAAGAAACTCACTGTCACCTCATGTACTGTTTTAGATTTCAGTAAATGTCTTGCACATAGCACATTTTTAATGCCAATTCATTTGTTGTTGTTTTGAGTAAAAGGAAAAAAACTGCTGTAATTACATATCATTGACTACTTATTAACATTTCACATACAAAGAAAAGTGGGTTAGGAAGTGCACAGTGACTTAGGCATTTTTACAGCTTACATTTTTGGCAGCTGTTATAAGAAGTAAGTTAGCTGAAAATCTTAAAATGATCAAGAAATAACTTAGGAATGAGTGTGACAATATTGGTATCAAGAACTTGCTAATTTGGGAGAAATTAGCCATGTTTTTAAAACTAAATCACCTTCTATGTGCAGCACAAACTGTCTTTTGTTAGTAACTCAAACGATAGAGTGTCCACCTGTGAACCGTTCGGTCTTAAGATCGATCCTTCTACATGAACCCATTTGCGGTTTGGGCTATTTTCTGTTCAAACCAGTGGTTCACAACTGGTTTATCAAAGGCTGTGGTATGTGCTATCCTGTCTGTGGGACAGTGCATATAAAAGACACCTTGTGGCTTATCGGAAAGAGTAGCCTACATGGTGGCTGCGGGTTTCCTTTAAATACATATATCAGAATGACCATGTGATTGTCGTCCAATAGCCGATGATAAGATAAAAATCAATGTGCTCTAGAGGTGTTGTTACATAAAACAAACTTTTCTTTACTGTCTTTTGTTAATGGACATTTGAGCTAAGACATGTGGTGATACTTCATATACAATTAGATTTTCTGTAAATGGTGACACTCACTTATTTATAAACTACTTCGGGCACATTATGATAATTTCACTTTGTATAGTTATGTTACCTGCTTATAAAGACCACTTCAGTGGTCCACAACTGGTTAATCAAAGGCCATGGTATGAGCTGACCTGTCTGTGGGACAGTGCATATAACAGATCCCTTGCTGCTTATTAGAAAGAGTAGCCTATGTGGTGGCAGAAGATTTCCTCTAAAAGTATGTTATAATGACCATATGATTGATGTCCAATAGCCAATGATGAGATTAAAATCAATGTGCTCTACAGACATCGTTAAATAAACTAAACTTTTTGGCCTACATAATGATGATTTGTTCTTTGATTACATGTACTTTATACCTTCACCTTTGTTCTGAGCAATTTGTTGAGGTGAAATATCATCTGCTAGTTGGTCTTTTGTATCAGTGATCTTGATCAGTTTGAATAAAAATGTTGTAGTGACATGATACCTCGATGAGATACCATCACCATGATGGACCCAGATTGGACACGCCGGTATAAAACTAGAGGTATCTGTTCCAGTATTGAATGTCCTGCCATGACACTGGAATGTTTGTGTTTGGTGGCAATCTTATACCCTTTGTGAGGTGCCCATTGACACAGAAAACTGAAAAGGTTTTGCAATGACACGTTTGTCTAACAATGTTTGGATTAGAGAATGATATTGCAGTTAGCTTTCCCTGCTAACATTGCATCAAAGTTTGTTAACCTATTCAGTCAGGTATTGTCCAGTGATGAATATTCACCTGCAGATGGTTATCTTGTCCTGGCTGTGGTGACCCACGTCCTGTCACAGCGTGGTGGCAGAGGTGGTAGCCTGTTTACAAATTGTATTCAGCTCCAGTCTACCAGACTAACTGGTCTCACACCCACAGTAGCTTGGTCAGAAGTGTCACCTTACCGTGGACAGGACAATTCAACTTTCTTAAAACCCTCTTTACTCTCAGTCAGTGAATTACACACAGTACATCTGTGTAGTGGAGACTTAGTTGTGTTGAATAACTGTAGAGTGAGTAGTTACAGATATTAAGTTTGCTACTACACACCATCTCTACACGCTGACACTTTATGTAGTGGAGACATAGTTGTGTTGAATAACATGTTTTGAGTGAGTGGTTACACTTACAGATATTAAGTTTGCTACTGTACAGTGTCTGGACATGGTGACACATTATATGGACATCACTTGCGAGGCACTTGGACATGTATTGTTGAATATGCAAGCATTACCTCAACCTCAACTCTTACAGTATTGGATTTCAACAGCTTTGCAGTAACCTGAGCTGTTAGAATATTGTGTTTCCTGGGTGGTTACAAACATTGTTGTATTAGTTACTTGTTACTTAATTCTTAATATACTGTATATTTTCTGAATGATTACAAACATTGTTGAATTAGTTATTCATCATCTGTGGACATACTTCATTAACTCGACTATTATAGTATTGGAGATCTACCTGTATTGTTACCTGAATTCTTAAAATGTTCTATATTTCCTGAATGGTTACCAACAGTGTTTTAAGTTACTACTTAGTGATGTTTATTGGATTAATTGTGAGATACATGTAGCTGTATTGAAAAATATTACCTCGGGTGTTTCAGTATTGAAGATCCATAGCATTACCTGTGTATTTACCTATTTATTTACTCTTGAAAGTGAATATTGTTACAAATGAGTGCATCTGGATGATGTTACTTGGGCACCTTTCGTGGTCACAGCTGTATTATAGAGTAGCAGTTTTACCTGTGTTACAAATATTATACAAGTCTCCCTTACAGTGAAATATTGGACATCTGTTGTTATCACAGCTGTATTATAGAGTAGCAGGTTTACCTGTGTTACAAATATTATACAAGTCTCCCTTACAGTGAAATATTGGACATCTGTTGTTATCACAGCAGTGTTAGGAGACCTGCATAATTATTTCACATTCCTGAACTATTGTTCATGTCAGAATGTTTTTAATAACCTCCTGCTTAACAATGTTCACAGTATAATTGTTGATCTATTATGAAGACAGGTATATTGTAGAACTCAAACCATTACCTGTACCCAGTGTTATTAAGAGATATCCTACATAACAGTGCGTGCAGTTAATCTGGACTACATATCTAACTTAAACCATTACCTGTACCCAGTATTATTAAGAGAAGTCCTACATCACAGTGCGTGCAGTTAATCTGGACTATATATCTGTCTGACAGTCACATTACAGAACTGTATTACTTCTAACTGAACAGTTGTGAATATTGTTACATATGAAGTCCTGCTTCTTGGTGCATGTGGATTAAACTGGACAGTTATACTGCCGAACTATTATACTTGAGCAGTCATCTATATTGTTACGAGTGACGTCCCATTTACTGTTGAGATAGCTGGATATCAAATGTAGTGACGGCAGTTTTAGAGAACGGCAAGGATTATCTGTGGTTGAAAAGCTGTGAATAGTGACTCCTTCATGGTTAGGTTAGTTGGATACCTGTATTAAAAACAAAATGGTTCTATGTGAATATTGTTGCGAGTGACTTCTCTATGAATGTTGTTGTGGATTTCTGCGCACACTGTCAGTTTTGATATACGTATGACCTAGAGTTACGGAGGGTGGGAGACGACAACATGTGGATCACTGCTGTTATGACAAATGGATTTTGTCGAGTTTGATGAGTAAGTATTTTGATAACAGTTCTTGTATGTATTTCTCAGCAGGTAAAGTTAAACTGGAAATAACTGCAGGTGTCATTGTAAACTGTACTTACTATGGGATTGAAAGTTACCTGTTGTACAGGTGACAGCTAAACTTTGTTGTCATGGTTTTCTGCAGGTCAGCATTATAAATTTGATATCTATTGTACAGGTGACAGCTAAACTTTGTTGTCATGGTTTTCTTCAGGTCAGCATTATAAATTTAATATCTATTGTACAGGTGACAGCTAAACTTTGTTGTCATGGTTTTCTGCAGGTCAGCATTATAAATTTAATATCTATTGTACAGGTGACAGCTAAACTTTGTTGTCATGGTTTTCTGCAGGTCAACATTATAAATTTGATATCTATTGTACAGGTGACAGCTAAAATTCGTTGTCATGGTTTTCTGCAGATCAATATTATAAATATATTTATTGTACAAGTGGCAGGCAGACTTTGCTATTTTTTTCTTTTTTTTTCTGGTATGCAGTGTAAAGGTGACATGTAAACTTTCTGATTGTGCAGTATTTCTTGTGGCATCTGATCAGTGAATGATTATTTTATTAGGGCACCAAGACCAGAAGGGTCTGGAGAACATTAATGGAACTGAAAAAAACTATTGGTGGCTAACAAGAAGGGGTCCTGTCCCCTTTGAAACCCCCATCACATACTCTTTAATCTGTGCACAATGTACCTACACATATATGTTGTAAGAACAAGTTCACTTAATATTAAAATAAAACAAAATGTTCCGTGGAATTACTTATTAATATTGATTATTTTGATCAATAATGAATGCTGTGTCATGTATTGAATTCCAGGACGTGTATTGAATTCCAGGTCATGTATTGAATTCCAGTACGTGTATTGAATTCCAGGACGTGTATTGAATTCCAGATCGTGTATTGAATTCCAGGTCATGTATTGAATTCCAGATCGTGTATTGAATTCCAGGTTGTGTATTGATTGCCGGGTCACATATTGAATGTGTCAAGTGTGAATTCACAGTTACTTTTTTATTAGCTTTGTGTTATATTTATTACTTTTTTAATTGCAGACTAGAAAAAGAATATACTGCTTTAAAAAGTAAAGAAAATGAAGAACAGATAGAATTACGGGTTTGTAAACATTTTACAAATGTTTTTTTATCTTAAATATATATATGTACATGTAGTGATTCATATAAAAAAAGATTGTTTGGAATATTGATGTCTGTAATTTTTCAGTCATTATTTAAAATAGACGACTTGGTAGGTTGACAACCAAAGAGATAATTCTGATAAATTTAACACTACACATCTCAGTATGTCATTTGACTAAAGTTAGTAATGTTATGTTGAATTGTTAAAGAATATTTTTGGGATACTCATTAACACATGCATGTGAAAAGTTTAACAAGTTAGCACCAGTTACATTACGATCTGTACAAATTCAGTGTTCACATTTTTCTACCAGTATGAAATGTTTTAATAGCTACTGTTAAACAATCTTCTGTTTTTCAGAGGTTGCGAACTGAAAACCGATTACTTAGACAACGAATAGACAATTTAGAAAAGGTATGTTTTATTTTTACTTAACTATTATTGTTGTTATGTTTTTTGGTTTGTTTTGTTTAAAAACACCACTAGAGAACATACATTTATTAATTATAGGCTATTGGATGTCAAACATTTGATTATTTTGACACATAGTCAAGTGTGAGCCAGCCTCCAACTGGTTTTGAACCCCTGTCATCATCTTGAGAGTCCAATGTTCTACCAGTGGACCACTGTGGAACTACTTAACTATTAACCTACAAATTTATATAAATATACATCTCGGTAATTGTATGACACTTTTTAAATACTTAGGGAGTTACCTATTTATAATGATATGATAATTTATGTACATGACTGTATAGCATGCTTAAGCTCTGTAATGATATGATAATTTATGTGATTGGGTACGTGTCTGTTTTCAAATTACAGCAACATCATTGTCTACAATGATGTCCTGAGAAAACCCGTACATAGTTAATTTTGTCTATATTCTAATTAGGAACATGTTCAGTTCTGAGCATATCATCAGTGTTTGTAAAGAGTTAAGCCTTTCATTATTTTGTCTATCTCAGTTTAAATCAGGGACATACAGGTATCCACTCACCTTAACACAGCAAATAACAATTGAAACAATTCAGGTAGACAAATCATAACTTCAGTATTATATTACAAATATCAATTGAAACAATTCAGGTAGACAAATCATAACTTCAGTATTATATGACAAATAACAATTGAAACAATTCAGGTAGACAAATCATAACTTAAGTATTATATTACAAATAACAATTGAAACAATTCAGTAGACAAATCATAACTTAGTATTATATGACAAATAACAATTGAAACAATTCAGGTAGACAAATCATAACCAGTATTATATGACAAATAACAATTGAAACAATTCAGGTAGACAAATCATAACTACAGTATTATATGACAAATAACAATTGGAACAATCCAGGTAGACAAATAATAACTACAGTATTATATGACAAATAACAATTGAAACAATTCAGGTAGACAAATCATAACTTAGTATTATATGACAAATAACAATTGGAACAATCCAGGTAGACAAATAATAACTACAGTATTATATGACAAATTAAAGTTAAACAATCCAGATAGACATGTAATAACTACTATATTATATACTCTACTAAAAAAGAAAGTATGCATATAATCAATAGTCATTTATTTCATAAATCAGACAACATTCATGACACAAATTCTGTAATTAAATAACCACATCATTTAAAAGGTGAGTGTGTGCAGTAAGAATTTGCACACGTGTTTGTTGCCAATGGACCATGATTACTGTGACCATCCCAAGAAACAAAAATATTTGAGCATGAATACTTTCTTATTTGGTTGAGTATATGACTGATAACAGTGTCAAGAAAATCAGTTTACCAACTGTAATAGCTATTATGGTTATACTGTAGATTGATTACATACATTTCTTTCTGCTTTGAAATTCTTTTCTTTATTTTAATCATGGAATCAGTTATGATCTCAGGTGAAAATTGTCATGTCATTTGAACAGCAATTGTCACTGATAGAATAATATTTTTAACTCATGATCCATATTGATTTGCTTGGTTGAGCAATTGGTATTATATTAGTTTGGTTTTTCAGTATCTTGACAGAAATAATTACAAGCAGAATCTGGTTCATGATTTTAGTCAGAATTTCAAATTTTATTATTTACCAGTGCCAGCGATATAGAGGTTAAGCTGTCAGAGTAAAGGCTGGTAGGTACTGGGATCAAATCTCACCGGTGTACCATTTTAATTTTTTGACAATACGCTAAGTAATAAATTAAGAAATTAATCCTGATAAACAATATAATTATCTGGACATTATCTGAAGTGTACCTGGAAATTAAATATTAAAAACATCTTTTAGATTTATTATATGAATATCTAACTTGCAATTTGATGATTTTCATTTGTAGGAATATTACAGGAAATGCGTTCCTGGATTTCCATTGTCCAGACATAGTGGTTATTGAGTTGCAGTATATCCATTTCTGGATTAGGATATTCATTGAGAAACAATGTCTGTTTTGTGTAACCTATTTCCACATTACTGAGTAATAACTGTTACTACTCACAACAGCGTATCATTATATTAAATATTTTTTTTTTTTATGTTTAGGAATCAGCCTCACTAGCGGATCGGCTCATACAGGATCAGGTGATTCGGGCGCAAGAGGCGGAGGTAACCTACGCACTGAAGAATGAGTTGTCCGTGCTACGACAACAGCATCAGGAGGCACAGAAAAAACTGGAAGAGGCCGACGTCCTCATTGCCGAGATTAAAAGAAGAGTAAATATATTAGTTTATATTCATGATTCTAGTAAATATCTGCATCAAGTCTTGTGTCTTGTTAGTTCATGTTCACAAGTTGACTATACGTACAAGAATTTAATACATACATGTAGTTATTGTTGTGGGCTCGCATGTAACATAAAATGCTGAGATTAAAAGTGAAAATGTTTCCTTTGTACATAATACTGAGTTTAAAATGGTATGCAATGAACGTCAGTTACAGTGTATGTAGAAATGATATGCATGCATTAAGATAGAATTAAACTCCCAAAACAAATGCATGTACTAATTTCTCAACAACCACTGATCTACTGTCTGCCTATGTCATACAGAGCTTGCCCCTCACTCTGTAGTCACTCCTACATTGTTAATAAATCTAGTGCTTTGCAGTAAAACTAAATATTTGAAATATGTTTTTCAGTGTATTCCTAAAACATTAACTTCAATAAAACTGAGTTGTTCTCTGTATATCACATTCTAGGTAACTGTGTAATATGAGTTTATAATACACCGTTAAGCATGTAAATACAGCATGTAATACTTGATACTAGTAATCAAAATACACCTGAAACATACCACATTGTATATATATATATATATATATATATATATATATATATAGCACCTGACAGTCTTGGCTTTCACAGACCCAGTTACCAAACCTGAGAACATTGTATAACTCATAAATTCATTATACAGTTGAAAAAAAAAAATTATGTACATCTTTATTAGAAACAAGTAGATGAATTTATTTCGCTGATACTTTTTGAAAAATGTTTTTATTGCAGACATCTAGTAGTACATTTTCCGTTACTGGTTAGCCATAATTATGTGTTTTAATACAATGTACATCTATAAAAATTTATTACTGTTGGTTAGTGATTTTTAGAATTTAGTATCTTTTTTTTTCTTCTAATTTTATTCCTCGCATGATATCATTTTTTAATTTTCTTTTATGTACAAGCATTTTATTTTTTAGTTATACTTAATAAGAGCCCAAAATCTATATAATTCTCTCTTCTTTGACCTGTGTGAATTACATTTATAACTGCATTTGTTATGATACTTGTAGACAAAACTTTTACCAGCATTAATTTATTCTGTGGGTTTCATTTGGCCATTTGAGTCTGTTAGAATTACAGTAACTGTTATAGTAAATAAAATTGTTTAATTACTGCAAATCCTATTTAAATACTTTTAGACTTAAATTATAAATTTGCTAGATTAGGGATCAAAATATTGTCATCTCAATTGACTGGTAAAAATTATCTCGACCCGGGAAATATACTTAACTATAAGATTAGTATGATAGACTAGCAGTTTTTTTAGCATTAGTCTCATACATTAATTTAAGTAAAATATAACTACTGCATTTAAAACTGAATTATCTGTAAAATAGATTCAACCTCAGATGTCAGTTCTTCTCACCTTTTTAAAAGTATTTGTATTGTTTGTTCCTCAATAAGCTGGCATATTTTTAACTGGACCATGAAAATGTATCACATTCCGGGCCGGTAGTCTGGCAACTATTACAGCTAATTTTGAACACCTTAGATATAATTTAAAACATTGTAATATATGGTTTTATGTTTACATGTGTAAAGATAACTGAATTTGTTGTTGCCATGTTTTAGGGTGTAAGTTCAAATGGTTTCACAGATCTCAACTGTGGACACTGGGTACGTTGTAAGGGCAGATAACTCTTTAAGCTTTAATATATTTTGGGCACAACTCTGTATCATGCTTCAGGTAGTTCTATAATCCCTTTTCAGCCCTTTTCTGGATCAGCCCCTAATCATGGCCTTAATCCTAACCTGGTAATGTGGATCCCGTCTTCTTTCATTTTGTTCTTGGAAATCAGTTTATAGAATTTGTCTTTTTATTGCTACTAACCATGTTCTACTAACAGTCTATAGTTCACTAGGTTGCTAGGTTACAGCGTGTTGTGTTGCCTAGGGGATGGTACATGTATTTATAGCTTGAATGCCAGTTGCATGATGGTGCTGGTCAAGAACATGTATAATATAAAAAAAAATTGTTGATTTAATTCCATATAATTATTGTTTCAAAACTTTGTTTTCATTTAATTTTGTTAATAGTTTACTAACATTTTCAATTCATTCTTTCTTATTTTGTTTTTACTTTTTGTGGGTGTTCATTGAATTTAACACAAACAATGAACTTCTTTTCTTAAAATAACTCTTTAGTTATACTATGTTCATGTAGTTTGTCATTCATATCTGAATGACAAAAGTTTTAAGTACATGTATCTTTACACAAGAAAGAGATCAAGGGATGTCTAGATCTAGGTAAAAGTTTAAACATTTAATTACGTGTGCAAGAGACTTAATCTTCAATCAGGGAGGAGAATTTCCCACCGATTGGCAATTTTCCGACTTTTGGAGATTGATTTTGACACTTACCGCACCCTCCCCCTCTCAGTCACTATACACTCCCTTGCAATGACCTGTTCTCATCCCTGTTCAGTGTAGAAGTGGATATAACTCAGATATAGAGTGTCTTAGGTGTGATGTATTGTTCCAGTCACTGGTTCATTACTAATGTAACAAAGCACATTGTATGTACTATCCTGTCCTTGGAAAAGCTCATTTGAAATAGCCCTTACTGTTAATCAGAAAGAGAAGTCATTGTGATGGTAGCAGTTTCTTCTGTGGACCATGTGTCGCAAATACTGTGTTTGATACCAAATAGCTGCTGAATAATCAATTCTTTTTTTTCTTTCTCCACAATCGTCTGCCATCATCCATTGTTATGACCAGAATGATTAACGCTTATTCTTGTGTTAATGGTTTTCCACTGATACATGTACATGTTCAGGATGCTATGTAGCAAACATGTTTAGAATTATGTCCCTTGATATGTTATATTTTGAGGACTATTTTTTGAATACATTATATTGGAATAACTGAGTGCATACCAGAATGGACAAACAGGTGATTGGTTGTTATGGTAACAGGTGAAAGGCTTGTAGCTTCAGAGTTTAGATATTTGTATATAGTAGTGTACATATACTCGAATTATCACACAAATACAGCTTTACACCACTATTCTCTGTTGATTTCTGTAAAACATATAACTACATTTTAAACTACATTTTAACCTTCTGTTGGATTTGGGATGAAAAAAATGATGAAAAATTTTCCTATTGAAATTATAGTGTTTGTATTTAGAAATGACATATAAACTGTAATGTTGTAGGTTTTCTAAATCTTCTACATTGCTTCAGTGCTGGTTTTAAATCCTCATCAGCATGTATATTGCAAGTTACTAATTATTGTTTATTACATTTTGTAAACAAAGCTATAGGTAAGGTGTTACCTGTATAACATCATCTGTTCATACAGACTATTAATTTTAAATACCCTTACCCTCTATACCACTATCAAATGAGTGGATATAAACAAAGCTATAGGTAAGATGTTATCTGTATAACATCATCTGTTCATACAGACTATTAATTTTAAATATCCCTACCCTCTAGACCACTATCAAATGAGTGGATATAAACAAAGCTATAGGTAAGATGTTATCTGTATAACATCATCTCTTCATACAGACTATTAATTTTAAATATCCCTACCCTCTAGACCACTATCAAATGAGTGGATATTATATTTGAATTAATTTTGTGAATGGATTTTAATCAACATTCAATAAATATTCTGCTAGGTACTTGGATCAAATCTCAGTCAAGGCATGAGATGTTTAATCTTGATACCAGCATCAATTCAGAGTGTCCCACAAGTCTCTTGTCTATGCCAAATGCACCAACCAGTGGTCCACAACTCGTTTATTAAAGGCTTTGGTATGTGCTGTCCTGTCTGAGAACATGCATATAAAAGATATTTTGCTTCTAATTAAAAAGAGTATCCTATGTGGCAGAACCAGGTCACCTCTAAAGAATTCTGGGGTGTTGTTAAACAAACAGTCCTTTTCTTTCAACAAATATTTTAGTGATTAATTAAAAAATAGTATTTCTGGCCTTTGACTGCCCCACCACCCCCTTACACTCTATGTATGAATTAAACATTTTTTTAAAAGAAATTATGTGCAATCATCAAATTAAAAAATAAATTGTAATGTTTTATGAAATAATTTCATTTAATAATTTGATTGTCAGAATAATAAAATTATATAAAATACATAAACACTGTTTTTAATTAGGTTCTGTTTTTGACTATATTTAACATTGTATAACACTAAGTTTGTTTTATTTGTTAAGTTGAGGGATCATCAGTTTTTTTCATCATTTTCACAAGTCTTTCTCCAGACACCCTCCCTAACAAAAGCATACAAACTGATGAAGAAAGAAATCATGATTTTCCAGACACCCTCCCTAACAAAAGCATACAAACTGACGAAGAAAGAAATGATGATTTTCGAAATAGTGTACATATCCCTTTAACCCCCTCCCCCAAAGTACGTTTGTACACCCAAGAAAATTATGAAAAAAATCCAGATGATCGCTAATACATATATATGTACACATGTAAATGATTCATACATTGAATTGCATGTGTTTGTTTCAGACTAAGAGTATGGACGAGGCGGACAGTCTGGATGACGAGGAAGCAAGGAACATGATTCGTAGTCTGCAGGCCGAGCTGATCGGGGTGCGTCTCAAGGAGACGGAGACTAACATCATGATCAAAGAACTTCATTCAAAAATCAAAGACCTCGAAGATGTAATTATTTTACTTTTCATTTTCAGAAATGTGAACTATTTTCCTTCTATTCCAATCTCATTATACAATTAGTAGGTTCTTAGATAGTAAGTGATTGGCATATATTTATGAAATACTCACTCTAAATATTATTGTAGTGTCTATTTAACCTTTTTGACTGTCTCATCATTTGGTGTTTTCAGTGTGAGAAATGGAAATTAATATTTCTTCAATATATTCCTTAATATCAGAACTAAATACAATAGCAAGACTTGAGGTAAATATAAAAATAAGTAAATGCAATATCAGAAAACAAGAAAAACTGTATTAATTTTTTTAATTTCTTATACAAAGGAACATATAGCAATATTAATTTCCATTTTTCTCTTTGTAAACACCAAATGATGTGGTAGATGTAGGCAACTGATGCCAGACAAACAAATGATGTAAAGCTATTAATTAACATTTCTCTGTTAACACTAAATGATGATGTTGTTGATGTTGTAGACAAACATGCAGTTGATGCGAGCTCCAAGCAATGATGTTCAGCACCTACAGGAGGAGCTGATAGCTGTGAAGCTGCGTGAAGCCGAAGCGAACCTCTCCTTGAAGGAAGTCCAGCAGAAAGTTCATGAGATTGAGTCTTACTGGGAGGTAATTGTCATGTTTTATCTTGTTCAAGTGAAATGCAGAAATCTGTTCAGACTTCCCTTAATGAGGCATGTTAAATAGGCCTGAAAATAAGGAATGGGTCAGGAAATTTAAAATAGTTTATCCAAAATCAAATACTGGATAGCCTGTTTTACTCTATGTAAACCACACACTGATGACTCTGTTTAATAAACTGGTGTGTTCTAGTAGTTATTAAATATAAAAATTTAAAAATTAAACAAATAAATATAAAACGATGGTAAGTCAAAAGAAAAGAATACATTTTATAGCTGGTGTTTTATATAATGTACTTGTAGAAATACATGGAGAGACAGCACAGTGTGACATCGCCGAAAGAGAAAAACAGCAAACAGGAAATCAAAAGCCTGCAGGAGGAACTGATGACAGTTAAAGTGAGAGAAACGAAGGCAATAGTTGAGGTCAAAGAGACCAAGCAGAAGGTCATGGAGCTTGAGACTCAGGTTAGAGGTCACTTCCTATGGAAAGCATTTTATTTGAAATTTGTCTGGATTTTCATTGGTTGTTTTTCTGCAAAGTAGTATTTTAAACTAAAAGTTATTTTATTTTTACCTGATAAAAAAAAAAAAAAAATATTATTTATAATATTACTTAAATATTTAATAAATTTATTTAAAAAAAGCCAGGAAATATGTCATTTCTTATTTGGATCTTATTATACTATTTCTTTATCTATTTTTAATAATGAATTTTCTTTCAGAATCACATATGTTCAAATCAAATTCGACGCATGGATGAAGGTAACAAGAGTTTAAAGAAGCGAATAGAAGAGTCGGGCGAATCTGAACGGGAACTTAAAAACAGCATCAAAGAGCTGATGAGAAAGATTGATGACATGGAAACAAAGGTGAGAATGTTGTTTGTGTGTGGTTTAGAACGTGAGAATATCACTCTGTTGTATTTGTGAATGGTGTAAATTTGTTGTCTGTATTGCCGTTTCTAAGCCAGTCTACAAATATAGCCAGTCTGTGAGTTCTGCAAGTCAAGCAAGTAAATAAATTCTATTTTTATTTTATCCAATTGTTTGAGAACCTTACTGAGAAAAGCTGTAATCCCAACAGTAATAAAGAGTTAGCTAATTGTGACAGTTTTATGTTTCACAGTGGGTATTTTGGTCTTCTAGAATCTATCATTAGTGTCTGGTTAAGATAGAAGAACAACATGATGATTTGGATCATTCACTGAACTGCAAACACAACTATTTGTATTTTGTTTGTGTTTTGTATTATTGAATACAAGAGGATTTTTAAACTGAATATGTTAAACTTAAAACAAAATGTTAACTGTGGGTTATTTCAGAAGAAGGAGGAGTCCATGCTGGCGAGGATACAGGAAGCAGAACATACACATATCATTGCCGAGTTTAAACAGAAGATAGCCAATCTAGAAATACAGGTTTGTAGATAAGCATACATCAAGACCAGTTGGCGTCATTTTCTATTCAACACAAATACAATACACCTGTTCATAAGATTATTTTTCATCATTAACATAATGCAGTCAGCTACTGAACATAATTATGTAATACTTAAAATTTTAACCAGTTTTTTTAGTTCATTTGAGTTGTCAAATATGTACATGTATCAGAAAAGGGATTCAAACTGTGACTCAGTTTGTGTTTGGGTTAGGGTTTGATTTGGGGTTAGGGTTTGATTAAGGTTAGGGTTTGATTTGGAGTTAGGGTTTGATTTGGAGTTAGGGTTTGATTTGGAGTTAGGATTTGATTTGGGGATAGGGTTTGATTTGGGGTTAGGGTTTGGGTTATGATTTGTGTAGGATTTAGGTTTGGGATAGTGTTAGGATTGAAAGTCCAGCAATTCATCAACAGAGCTAAGTTATTGACTCAGTTTGTGTTTGGGTTGGGGTTTGATTTGGGGTTAGGGTTTGGGTTATGATTTGTGTAGGATTTTGGTTTGGGATAGTGTTAGGATTGAAAGTCCAGCAATTCATCAACAGAGCTAAGTTATTGACTCAGTTTGTGTTTGGG
>JAULBS010104121.1:0-15760 GCA_032355785.1 Symmetromphalus regularis
CAGCAAGGGGTCTTTTATATGCACCGTCCCATAGACAGGACAGCACATACCACGGCCTTTGATAAACCAGTTGTGGAACACTGGTTGGAACGGAAAATGGCCCAAACTGCATATGGGTCCACCGAGAAGGCTTAAGACCACAAGTCACAGAATACCATATGTCTTAACACTGACAGATACCTATATTGGCAACAATTTATTTTACAAATGTCTAGTAGGCTTAACTGATATTTTAATGATATTTTAATAACCAAATTGAATTTATTTCTAGGATCAACTGCTGGTGCAGAAAGTGAAGGCGTATTTGTTGTTCTGTGACGACACTGATGTACAGAAGACGACGGTTGCTAACGATATTGAGATTATCTTAAAATGGCTGCCAGAAATCTCCTGTGATCAGCATAACGCATCGTGGAACTTGGGGGTTAGTGTTGTTGATTCGGGTAATATAATATCAGTTAAATATTACCTTTATTGGGTTTCGTACATCAGACCTCATTTTTTACTGTGCACAGGTGGGATCGCACCCGTACAGCACCCGTTATTTCAATCGGCAAATGTGATAATCTACGCTCGTACCACTTCGAAATCGCACACTTAAATAATATGTACTTTCTTACTGTTGTCAGCTCTACATAATAAATCAAGTCTCCTACAAATATTTCAAACTAGTACTAATATACTGACTTCATAACCTTCATATCTATTATCAAAAGGAAAAACATATAACTGGTAACTTTGGTAAGCTAATTGGGTTGCCGTATGACATTTAGTCATAATTCCATTTGGTCACCTTCGATTATTTCCATTTGCGATGTTAAACAATACATTCGGAAAACCTCTGCAGACGTCGTTATTGGTGTAATTCGTAAAATAACCAAGTTGTTAATGACGGAACATACAATATGTGCGATTTTTCACTTGCCTGTGTGCTTTTATCTCTTGCCTAAACATTTTCAGCAGTGCGATCTCTCACCTGGATTTTTCATAAACTAAGGTCTTCAGTAATCTCTTTTTCTGGAAATGCTCATCACAATCATTTATGTTATGATAAATCTGTCTCAATTTTCAGGACTATTCTGACTTACCAATAGTGTAAATAGGTTTTTGAAATTATTTTACAGATTGACAGTGTGAATGACAGTAACTATGGCATTGCTAGGTGGAGTTTGATTGTTGATAATGCAAGTATACTCATACCAATGATGTCATCGGAACAGATCACAAAACTTGGACAGTTCGTTTTATCAACATTTGAACATCAACAACAGACAAAGTAAGTTCTATATTAAGATCAGTGATAATATAAGTTGTAGAAGCATCTCAAGGGATAAATTGTTTTTTATGCACCCTTTTACCCCAAGCCTTTTATCTTGACAGATGTTTCTACAACGAATTTATCTTGTCAAAATGTTAAACTGTAGTTAATCAGAGTAATGCACGAGAATAACAATTAACAATTTATTAACTAATCTATACCACAAGGACATGAAAGAAGTCACTTGACAGTAACGAAATATAACTGGGCTAGCTATGCCACTCATCAAATTCACCAATGGTGAAATTTAGAAAACATTTGGTGAATTTTAATGTAATGTGACAAAAAAAAAAAATTCTTTTAATAATAGCCTTTTGTGTGGGGAAAAAAGATGACCAATTTTTGACATTTTTAGGGATTTTTTGTCAAATGTTACTGTTGTGCCAGAGCTAGCCCTTTATAGTTCCATCGATAAAACAGTTTTTAACTGCAAAACATGTCAATTAAAACCTAATTTTTAAAAACCAAAAATGAAAGTAGTAAATAATAATAAAGAACGATATACACTCTTGGAAAAGCCGATCACTGGTTTTGCTGAAATTGTTGAAAATTACATATGTGGTATGAGAAATTGGCTCTGCCTACCGGGGTATAAGTATTTTTGCTATCCCCCATTATTGTCTTCCTAGACTGATGTATAAATTTATAAATGTATTTTTCTTTAGTCTGGCTGAACAACCATCGGTCACTCTGAGATCCCTAACTGCAAAGTTCCTCCACGATCCCATTGTCATGGAAACAAGACTATTGGTCTCCTGTATCATTACATCATTGTGGACGACACTCAGGAAGACACTGTCTCCTAGCAACAGGTAATTATTATATTACATTGATAAAAGTTTCAAGATATTTGAATATTTTTTTCTGACAACACTAGGATTTTGTGATGGCATTCGGCAGTTCCTTTGCAAAAGCTACACTATAATTGGTTTATACCACCACTGTAGTGCAGTTCCAAAAATATGAACGTATGCTTATTTGTGTCATTACCGTTTGTCTGACACAACAGCCACTGATTAAACAGGGTGCTGCGATGTCATCAAACATTTTTTTTCTTATTTCCTTATTTCTTTTTTTCTTTCTTATCCCTTTCTTTCTTTTATGTATGATATTGTTTAATATGAGATTTTTTTTTTTTTCTTTCTAGTCCCAGAAAGAAGCGAAAGCATGGTGAAATGATGGCAGCCATCTTGGATGGATTGAAATATCTGGAAAATTCAGAAATTCTTTGGCATTTACCAGTCGACACGTGAGTAGAATGTATTATAGTAGTTAAAAAGTGATTATATAGCCAGTCCAATAATTTAGCAAGGAAACACTAATACAAAAAAACTCTTGAAAATTATTGTTCTGATTAGCAGAATTCAGACTTTTAAATGGTTACGTAGCTTTTGAATGGTAGTCTGTGCTGAACATAAGAATGGTTTTTCAAAATGCTACCTATACTGTATTTACTGAATAATCACTTGGAATAGTCAGTGAAGACCAAAGAGTTCTGAAGAATATTAAAAAAAAAAAAAAAAGTAAAGTTTGTTTCATTTAACGACGGCTCTAGAACACATTGATTTTTATCTAATCATCGGCTATTGGACATCAATCATGGTCATTCTGACATGTATTTAGAGGAAACCCGCTGGCGCCATGTAGGCTACTCTTTCCGATAAGCAGCAAGGGGTCTTTTATATGCACCGTCCCACAGACAGGACAGCACATACCACGGCCTTTGATAAACCAGTTGTGGACCACTGGCTGGAACGGAAAATAGCCCACACAGCTAAAGGGTCTACTGAGAAGGATCGATCCCACGACCGACCGGTTCACAGGCGGACACTCTACCATTTGAGCTAGATCCCGGTCCTTGTGTGCCATGACAGGGAGGAGGGGTGGGTCAGGAAAGCCACTTTACATTCAGGGGTATTACTCAGGGGGCCTTTCTATTATTCCTTTTAGCATGGCAGTCATTTTTTCGATAGTTCTAACTGTGCTGGTATCTGGTGATATTCTTGAAGGAGGCGACAACTATATGGGGGTGGTATCAGGAGAGGACGGGGTTTGAGGAATTAACCAAAGATTGTCGATTATGAAATCGAAATGTTACAAGTTCTAACGAAATAAAGCGAACTAGGTTTAATAACAAATATTAGAGGCTGAAAAAGCACCTATTATGAGGAATTTATCAAGGAAGATTCAAAATGACAATTTATTGTCGTAAATGTGGATTACGAACATTTGAACATTACCAGTTGTGGACCACTGGTCGGTATTAGTGTTCATATTTTAATGTGACACTTTACTGTCGTATATGATGTGTGTATTATGGTGAAGGGCTGGTAAGTTGGAAAACTTGTGCCAAATCCATTTGTTTCGTAAAAGCAATAAAATATATTTCAATCAATCTATTTATCAGTGAATAAATTAGTCCAAAATGGACATGCTGCTTATTGATTATCGATTATTGGTTAATGGTTGGCATCCCGCCCAAAGTGGGCCATATACCCGCTAAACAGCAAAGCCATGCAATTTACTGGCTACAAACGCTTCAGTTTCCGACCAAAACATTACAAGAAATATGTAGATATACAATTAAGTTGCCAACTTACCCGCTTATTACATCCCTTTTCACAGTAAATCCCACATTATCCATTAATTTCGCCTTCAACCGCTGACAGATTTGAAAACAAATGGCGGTCGATAAAATTCGTCATAAATACGAAACTTTCAGATGGAAGGGGAGGAATGGGAAATGAAGGGAGGGATTGTTGGCAGGTTGGAGGAGTGGCGGTGCGTGTTGTAAATAAAAATAGTAATATATTACATAGTGACTGGTTTATTTTATTTTATTTTTTAACGTCTTCACAGAGATAGCGGATGAACTGAAAGTTTCGTATTTGTGTCGTATTCGTTCGACCGCCATATTGTTTTTAATGTTTCAGCGTTTGTAGTGAAAATCATTAGATATTGTGAGATTTACTGTGAAATTTTATTTTATATCTAGATATGTCTTGTAATGTTTTGGTCGGAAACCGAAGCATTTGTTGCCAGAAATTTTCACCAGCTGAACTTAATGCAATAATCAATAACCATTAAGTTCCTGAACTACAACACAGACGAGAAAGAGAAGTAAAAGAAAAAATGGAAAACATTAAATGGAGTAGAAAAAACTATCTTGAAGAAAAACAATAAACTGAGGTTTTGATTGTAAGTTTTCAAGCCTGGAAATAAGCGACAGTCACAGAAATGGTCCAGTAGAAATTTATCATTTTGGAAGATTTGACAGTTACAAAATTAATTCTGTGAGATTTAGACTAGGGTATAATGATATCAGTACTCATCGAAATAGATACAGACCTGACTTGCCGAAAACTTGTCCATTTTGTGTTGATGTTTTGGAAGACGATTTTTTTATTTCTATGCCCATTATATACTGACATTAGAAATAAATATCTGCCCCCAATATATAGGTATAATCCCAGTAGATTTAAAACAGGTTTTTTTTAAATATAAAAGTACATAAAGATAAAAGTAAATTTATCTGTGAAGCGCTTGGAGCTGGAGAGGAGTTTTGTGACCGTTAGTGTTGTAGTTTATTCATATTTCTAAATAAAAATGTTGTATTTTGTATACCTGATAATATTGTTATACTAGTATATGTACACTGCTGTATCACTCTCCTTGTCACAGGGTGGACAACCCTAACAAAGAAATAAAGAATTGAACTGAAAATTAATTCTGTATGACATTTTGACCAACATTCGCGTTTTAACATTTCCTTTTAAAATTTACTAGACGCACCTTGTATATATCACGAAAATCTGGCCAAATATAATAATTAAACTGTTAGACTATGTGACTTTGTGTGACTCCAGCATCGTTAAACAATATTATTAAATTATGTGTAGCCGGATAATTACAATTGAAAAATTATCATAAATAATCCTCCAACAGATTGACAAAAATACCATTACCGGTCTAAGAGAGATAACTCCATTTTACGTCTTTGTTCTTAAAATAGCTGATATTAATGAGTTGTTCCCCTTAGACTACTGAGCAACGAAATTGACTATAAAAATAAAATAATCTGATCTATTTAGATATATTAAAGCATATAGAAGTCTTTTTTTATGGGAAGTAAACTCCCTAATAGGGAATCGTTTTTAATTTGTTTAATTTTTATATTTTTTAAATCAAAATTTGATTTAATGCTGAATATTTCAACCCTTATTCAGGGCCGGCACAGCTGTTTAAATATTGCAGGCGGTGGGGGAGGTGCAAGACTGAATAGGGATATGTTTATATATTTTAGGATGCCTATTTTTAAATGCCTGGTGTTCTTACTTAGTCAAATGACTGGAAATTTTATTAAAATGACTAAGGGTTACGGGCATTTTGCAAACTGACTGGATATTTAAGTCTTTTAAACAAACATTTCACATATTTCTATTCACTCATCACTTTTGGACCCCACTCACTCATTTTCGGAAATCCACATTTTGAGGCCTGCCCCCCCCCCCCCTTCAGAAATCCTTCATCCGCGCCTAGTTATGTATTCAATAAGTTAACTAACAGCAGAATGGTTTCTGAAAACCACGAGTCACAAATACTTTATGCACAGTGCTGTTTTTCGGCATGGGCACACTGTCAAGTTGCTTGGGAGTCCCAAAATATAATTAGAAAAATAAAAATTTAGCTCATATGAGCGAGTAGGATCGGGGTCCCAGTACATTGTTTGCCCAGGGGTCTTAAATATTCTTAAGATGGCCCTGTGTAAGTATGATATCCATCAGTCCACAAGTGGAGGAAGCAGGAAAAGCACACCCTGGCGATTTTAACATTTTAAATTTCGACAGTTTATTATTATTATTATACAAAATACCTAACAATAGAAAGTATTTCATCAGTTCTGCCGTGAACGTGGTGACCTATTAACCAGTGCAGGGGTGCTGTAAATCGTTCTTTCTTACTGCCTCACCCTCCCTCACCTTGCTTTCAAAAAAAAAAAATACTTAATAAAGTTTGTTTTATTTAACGTCTCTAGAACACAAGGATTTTTATCTGATCATCGACTATTAGATCATATTTATTTAAAGGAAACCCATTGCCGCCAGATAGACTACTCTTTCCGATAAGCAGTATGGGTTATTTTAAATGCACCGTCCCACAGACAGGACAGCACATACCACGGCCATTGATGAACCAGTTGTGGATCACTGGTTGGAATGGAAAATAGCCCAAACTGCAAATGGGTCCACTAAGAAGGATCGATCAGACGACTGACCGATTCACAGGCAGACATGCTACAGTTTGAGCAACATCATGCTCCCACCCTGCCTTCTATCAGATATGAAAGTGTATTAAGCAGTAGCGGATACGGGCGGGGGAGAGATCCTCGAATTTCTTCTTCTTCTCTATTCATTCGTCAACTTTGGACACTTTAGACATCCACATTTGGACATTCCCCCCTTACCCCCCCCCCCCCATTCCCTCTTTCAGAAATCCTGCTAGTGCCTGTTAAACCAACCAAAGCATGTGTAAAGAATCATAACACAAAAGATGAAAAAGGCTGTAAAATATTACAATTTTTATTACTTATTTCAATCATATATTAAGTGATGCAAACATGTTGAGAATACGATTACAATAAAGTACAGTCGATAAGGTCATCTGGAGTCGAGACAAACATAAGAGTTGTGTCCCCTGGAAAACAAAATTAGAAAACGGTTCCACGTCATCCAAGCACTGTTTAGACAAACAAAACTTGTTTACTGTTAACACTAGAAATA
Organism: Symmetromphalus regularis; assembly: GCA_032355785.1. Lineage (NCBI taxonomy): Eukaryota > Metazoa > Mollusca > Gastropoda > Neomphalida > Neomphalidae > Symmetromphalus > Symmetromphalus regularis. Next base: position 7,099 of record JAULBS010104121.1, read on the forward strand.
AATCAAACTGGTAACAACGTTTAGTGTGATATTTCACTATTCTTCATCACGTCTGAATGTGAAATGGGGCGATTTCTCCAAATGACCATCATATCAAATGTAATGTTTCAACATGTGTGTCTGCAGAATTATGTGTTAGTATTTCTAACGTTAAGTAGACATTGTAATGCATAACAAAATACCCAAAGAACTAAATTAAATTTAGGTTTCGGGTTTTCTATATCTTAGCACTACGGTCTAAAATAATAATATTAACGTAGCTACCATAACGTTTGCCGTATTTAGTATGATGACACCAAAGACAAAGCAAACAAAAAGTTTCATAGTAAATGGTACAAAGTATTTAATTAAAATGAAAACAAAATATAACAATATTAAATTCATCAATTCTGTGAAAAACTAATGTTTTTTTATTATATAATTTCACAAATTTTATAATGATCTATATCTTCGCAAGTCAAAAGTTTTTATAAGTTCTATCCAGCTGTTGCCAACAACTCTAAACAATGATTACATCGTCAATAGTTTCCCGTTTTATATTTGAAAAACTGTTAAGAATAGTCAAGTGTCCAGTAAAGAATACAAAAATATTTAAGAAAAAGTCATTTGATCATCGAATATCAGGTTTAATTAACAGTGCTTTCTAAAATGGGATTGTTCATGCCAATTGAAACAATAACTTAAGTTTTAACTTTATTTACTTTTCCATTTTACTGTTAGTGGTCATTATATACTGTTATCACCGGATTTTATCCAATGATATTTTAAGTCATCATGTACTTCCAATTTAGGTTAATAATCTACCACACAGCTGGTAAATTGCTAAAATCCAAATGACATGGTCAAGATTTAGGCAAGTAACAACAGCTGAATATATTAGGTAGCATTCTAAAGTCAGTATTTTTTAAACATTATTTTCCAAGGTAAAGTTATTTGATGGGCAAACTATTAATAATATTACCATTGTGACATCTTTTATTTGTGATAAGTTTCAGTTACAGAATTAATTAATGGTTTTTTACAATTATAAAACAAATAGAAAGAAAATTTAAATTAAATAATGTATATAATCCAACTCTGAGAATGCCACTTTAACTGTCAACTTGCTAAGATCAGATTTATCGAGACACGCTGTATTGCAAGTAAATTAATTTCCTGAGTCCACAATGACTATATACAAGTAAAGAATAAGTGATTTATTATATTTTTTTTTATATTTTATTTTTAAAGGGGGTACACCTATTTCGTTGATTCACTGTTTATATAAAAATAGGTTTTCCTACTATTCATGTGAGACAAAAAATACATTCATTTAAAAATGAGAAAAAAAGAACTAAAACTAAGCCACCAAATGGACAAAACGAAAGCACAATAGGTTGTCCCCCCCTAATTTTGAATATACAGAAGGTCACATGACTAAGTTATTATGGATGATTTAAATGATATGCTGCAATAATTTCCAAACACCATGCATTAATGCATATATTATTTTGTTCTACAGATTATACCTTATGGAACACTGTATCCAAATTGCCTCCGAAATATTTCTAGGGTGCTGCATAAACGGAAGTAACTTTCATTGTGTAACCATCAAAACAAATCAAGTGATCGGCAAAAATGTGTGCCAGTTTATTCTAACATTAACAAAACAAAAATTACAAAAACTATCGAACATCAAGAATTCATAATGGCTGACAATTATAGTGGGGCATCATTTGGCCAAACAATATATTTTCATTCAGTCTTAACCACGCTAGACTCGAGCTAACTATAGATTCAATATTTTTAATACGTGCTGGACCCAACACACATTTAAGCTCTTCAAACAAAGTAACGTATCAGTGTTCCACATCCTCAGGAAAAGTGAGGATATTCAGACCTCCTTGTACAGATGTCATAGGGTGTTCATACCTCTAGAGTGGAAATTTAAAATGGTATAAGCCACCAAACAGAGCTTTAATTAACTTGAACTTGACAGTTATAAAAGTAAAATACTAAAAGATGTTTTGATCACAATGTAATTTTTACTGATGGAGTTATATCTGTTATAATAACTAATGTGATCAAGGATAGCAGACCCAATTATGTTCAATCTGTGGCTGAAACTATACAAGTTATACCTCCTCGGTAAAAAAACGGTAGGTGTTTATACCTCTTGTAGCAGATTGCCATTACATGTTCATACCATTTCCCACCCTTCTTATTATGTGATTTTGAGCACTTGGAAGTACTATACCTCTATTTCTACGTGATGTGGAACACTGACATATTATAATTATACATTATAATACATTTGTAGCAGTATTTATTGTCAATGATGAGCCATGCAACGATCAAGCATGCGCCTCAACAAATCATTACCACTGACCAAGTTCACGAATAATGTGCAGATTTAGTTTTGAAACAGAACAATGGTACAGAAACTTATTAATGAAAAACAAAAACTATTAAAATAAATGAATATCAACATGCACAAACAGAAAACACTTGCATTATATCAGAAATCAGTTTAAGATGAAGTTGACGACAGACAATGGTATCTCCAATCACATGCACAATGTTCACCAAGTCTATTAGGTGGGCAGTAAAGCTGTAACTATCACATGCCAAAAAACAAAAACAAAATGAGTACAATACAGACGGAGGGACGGACAGTGCAAAGAAACATTAAAAGCAATATGGTGGACATAATGTACAGAACGGAACTGCAGCGTAAACCTGCCCAAACAATCAAAAATGTCATAAAATATGAACGATTTTGCAACTAATAATCAACATTATATTTAACTACTGTACAACAGGTATAACTAGATATAACATACATCTTAGCAATCATGTAACGATATTCCAAAAAAATATAGCACAATATTGGCATATCAGACTTTTTTTTTGTAAAGTTACCCTAAAATTTACCTAAGTAAATGCAAGGTAATTTGAAAAACAAAACAAAAATCTAATTTCTTGCAATACAAAAATGCTTCAGCTTGTTGAATCACTAACTTTCCAATCTCGAAGAAACAACAAAAGAACCAAACATCAGTCAGTCAGTCAATTGGAGAACTACCTAACGTCATCTGATGTATAAAACAAAATATTATTTTTCAGTTGAATGCTATATTTCAGGATATTTTTTTTAGATATTTAAAACCCCTTCAATATTAATTATTTGAGTGACGAGTTCCAATTTATAATAAGTTAATTATAATACCATGTGATAGACTTGCGTATGTTCAGTTTCAGTAGTGCTATATTAAAAAAAATTAACCCGGCCAAATCTGTGAAAATATGTCCACTATAATTGTGCTTGCCAATTACTAGACAATATAATTTATAAAAAAGGCGCAACTTTGTCAAAAATTAAGAACTATCTTCCAGTAGACTTTCTGGAAGACGGTTCAACTATTAAACAAGAAAAAAACTTAAATCATTAACATTAACAGTTACACAACTTAAGAACAACCCAATCAAATATTCTTTCTAATCGCCTTCGTTAACATCATGGCCACCTTCCCCCTCTTCGTCATCTTGGCCGGATTTATCTCCCCTATTGCTTCGTGCCAGCTCCACTTTCAACTGGCGACCATTGATATCCAAATCTTTTAAGGCTTCGATTGCATCTTCAGCTACGTCGGCGTATTGAAACTGCAGGAAGGCATGGCCGCTGCCACCATGCCACACTACTCTCAAAGGCTGGACGCTTCTGTCGTGAATCTTTTCCTTAAATTCACTAACACGCAGAGATCTAGGCAGACCTCCGACGTAGATAGACGGATCATGTGACCGGCCTCCACGTGGCCTTCGACTCTGACGTGGTCGCCTCTCTCGGCGTTTGCGATTTCTTGCTTCATCGCTTTCTTCCACTTCGCCATCTTCATGGTGCTCACCAGCAGAATCGGAGTTACCTGCCCCTGAATCAGTTAAATTTTGTTAAAACATGGAATACGTTTAACAAATTTGTAACAAATAATTTGAATAACATGGTTCATATACCATGAAAACATTAATTTCTATGCCATTTCCAAAATTTCTCAAAAACAAATTAAATTGAACTCATTAATTAAATAATAGTAATAAAGTGCACAAAAGTTTGATTTATATGTAGTGTAAGAATGTAAAGTAATACAACATAATATATATATGTGCTTTTTAATGCACACTGGTTGGTATGGTTAAAAAAAATGGCGACCAAAAAGTTTTGTTTTTTAAATGTTTGATACTGTTTTGGGTTCCCTCCACCCAACACCTTTGTTAAAAATTATGAGCAGAACTTTATCAAAACTAAAATGAAAGAAAATTATTATAGAAAATCTCTTCAAGAATTGCAGTTCAAAAATTTAGAATCTAGGAGTGCAATCACTAATCAGATTCAAGCAGGACTAACACAATATGCTGAATTAGGCCGTATTTCTATTGAATTTGAACAGATGTGCATGTTATCAGAGAAAAAAACACAACAGTGTAATTTGTGTACGTTTCGACTGAGCACAGATTCCACAGCCATAATGGCTACACAATTTTCATGTCTAGATTAATTAGAATATTTCCTGATTGGTCTATGTGTGCAGCAACCTGGATGATTGTATAGACAGATATTTTTCCATCACTTTCTGTCAAAAACATTTAGACCACGTAAAAATATGTTAGAAATTAACATACTGACACACAGTTCTAATTTTCAATTTCTCAGGTTTTCAAAATGATGTGTCAAGCTGCTCGTAATCACTATTCAAAACAAAGCTTCAGAATAAATATTGTATCTTTTTTTTCTTTTTCTTTTTTTTGGTGGAAATATCTTTTTCCAAGAAAAAATAGCTGTTAAAAAAGATTGTCTGTGGTAGTTTGATGAAAACTCATCTTTAGAGACTTTGTAAAATGTCGACATTGTTTTGTAATATTTACTAAGTAAGCTTGGTAACATGTCGACATTGTTTTGTAACATTTACTAAGTAGGCTTGGTAACATGTCAACATTGTTTTGTAACATTTACTAAGTAGGCTTGGTAACATGTCAACATTGTTTTGTAAAATTTACTAAGTAGTCTTGGTAACATGTCAACATTGTTTTGTAACATTTACTAAGTAGGCTTGGTAACATGTCAACATCGTTTTGTAACATTTACTAAGTAGCCTTGGAAACATGTTGAAATTGTTTTGTAACATTTACAAAGTAGCTTAGTAACATGTCAACATTGTTTTTTTTAATACTCACCATCTTCATCTTCCTGTTGTGACGTACGCCTCGGTCTTCTGAAGCGTCTGTTATAATTTTGAAAGCGAGGTCGTCTACGGCGCTGCCTTTGATCATCGCCATTTATCGTGACTTCCTCCTCTTCGTCCGTCTTATCATCCTCCTCATTGTCTTCTTCTTGACCCTGACCAAGAAAATCAGCAAACAATGACGCGACAGCATGGACAGTTCTTATTCACGTAGCATTGATCCCAGTGATTATGCTATTAGATTCGCAGCTTGTAGATATTGGGATCAAATATCAATTGAGGCATGTGATTTTTAATCTCAGTACCGGTGTAGCAACAAATTACACACCCTGTAAATCACAAACCCAAATTTGTTATTTCCTAGGAAATCACAAATCCCCCACATATGGGTTAGAGTTAGGGTTGGGTGATTTCCTAGGAAATTACAAGTAGAGGTTTGTAATTAACTGCTACACCAGTTTCAACCAAGAATTAGTGCTCCACATGTCTCAGTGGGTAGGTATACATCACACTGACCAGTGGGACACAACTGATTTATCAAAGGGTGGTTTGTGCTGTCCTGTCTGCAGGATAAAGTATATAAAAGAAACCTTGCCAGTTATCAGCAAGAGTGTGGAGGCAGCAGGTTTCAGTTGTGTGCACAGGATAGCATACTTTAATTATAATTAGATATAAGCCGGAAAATAAGTACAAACAGTTCTTAGTCTTTATCAGCTATGTTGTGGGCCAAGCATGTCGAAGTGTCCTCAAGAACATACATTTTTTTAACATGATGTAATGAAACTACTTGTGCACTTGTCAATCAGTCATAAATTTTTAAATATGCATAGTCGTTAGATAATGTTATAAGTACTCTTAACAGATATTGTACATTTTGGCAATTAATTTATCATACACCCGAAATTTATTATTGCACGACATTCAGAACAAGACATCAAGGGGCTGGTATATGGTCTAAGGATGAAACCTGGTCAACTTTATGATCAGCAGCAAGGTATCTTTAATTTTTGGCTTTAAATAAAAACATTAGGAATGGACCTTTTTTCAAATTTGGATTGTTTCTCTTAGTGGGGGGCAACGATACAGCCTAAACCTAATTGTGATATATTGCAATGAAACAAAGTCATATTGCAATACATACTGCAATACAGTTTTAATAATTACCAACATGTGATAAAGTCATATTTTGATACTATCATACTAATTACTAATAAAAGACTAGATATATCGCAATACACAAAACCGGTACATCGTTGCACCCCTAGTTTCCCTACACATGTACTATTTTGTTTAGACCTTACCCGCAGACGAACATCAACTCCAGCTGCTCTCTCCATTTTCCTCAGTTTTTTCAACACCGGAATTCTTTTCAGTCTCTCTTTGTCCAGCTTTGACCATATGATCCCCTTCGCCTTGGATCTTTTGCAATCAGTCTTAATGATCTCGGTTGGGGTGACAATGTAGTCGACTGTCAAATCATGCTCCTCGATCAGCTGATCGGGGATGTCAATGATTTGGTGATCATGTACAGTCGACACAACAACAGTATTCTCATTCACAGCGCCCATAGTGAACATCATGGCCCATTCTAAGTCAGCAAATCCTTCTCCCTTGCCAAGACGGTAACCTACAAAATAAAAAATAATTTTGCAGAATTATGCTATGAATGTTTTTAAATACTGTAAATTTCCCAAAACAAAAAGGAAAATTTAATCCATCAATACAAGACAATATTATACTTGTTACAGGAGCTGAACCAAAAGATATTTTAGGAAAAGGATAAAATATAATTTGGATGGTCACTTCTCAATTAAAAATCAACATAGGAATAGCATCCCCAGTCAAATGTATAGATGTAGTAATAGATGTTTCATACAGTCACTTTTGTCCACAGTTGTTTCGTATACAGCACTGTTTTTATTACCCCAGTGGGAACTTATAACTGGGAATTATTTTTCACACTGTCTCAGTGAGCATTATTATACATTGGTTTAACAGTTAATTTTATTGGGTAGTTTTGTTCCGTTTATCCAATGAAAGTTCTCGTACTAAAACTGATAGTATGATACTGGCCTTGACATTCATATGCTTCACGAACTATTTTCCTATAGTGCTCAACGTAGTGAATCGTAAAACTGTCGTTGAAACATAAATTGCTATTTAACCTTTAGATTATTGAATTAATTTTGACAAATGTCAGGTTGAGTGGGTATTTGTGAATTGCTTTCCTACACACATTATGAATGGAAAACCCAATAAAAGCCTAAAATAACTGATGTGCATAGACTAAATATTATTGTTATTGGAATTTTTGTCTATTGTTATTGTGGTTTCTGCAATATTTTTTAGTGAAAAAATCAACAAAGACTGCTATATATGTGCCCCATTATAATTAGGGGTTAGCTATCTTTGCCAATATCTTCACCTACCATGTCACATTGGCCAAAGTTAGTGTGCAAAGTGAAAATTAATTAAATTCCCTTTAATGTCACAATTTTCGTTGGTGGAAAAATTATCAAATAATCAAAATATCAATCAGAAGTAACTATTATGTCCTCAATGTGAGCACAACGTTACGCCAATGTTGCCTGTCTGGTAAATTTTGTGAGTAAACGTTTTTCAAACTAAAATTGCCAAGAAAAACTAAGAAATTTCAAGAAATAAATCAGCAATTTCGTATTTTTGTTTTTTATAGAAGATTCTTTTAGGGGAGATAACTCTAATGTAGCCTGAAAATAAAGTATAACACAACACTTAATTTTTAAGGTTAACTGTGGTTATAACACAGTCCTGCGGAATTGCACTCGCCCACTGGCACAAAAACCTACTGGGCGAATCATCATCAAAATCCACAAGCCCGCCGGGTGACTCGCGATTTTTGTGTTGTATGATAGTGATTTCCGAATTCATAAAATGTTCCATAAACCACATGGTGTCATCTGATCTATAGTGCAAAGTTGTCACCGTAATTTTGCTAACATTCCGAAAACGAGGCCAAGTCAAGTTCGGAAACCCAGCTTTCTCTATGTTTATTTACAGCATATTCTCCAGTGCCGGAAATATCTTGAACATGTTTCAAAGTCACCAGAAAAAAAAAGGAGAAAACAAAAAATTAAATTAAAGAAAAGAATGAACAGTATGAGAAGGAAACTTGCAACCATTCTTGGCAAGAAAAATGGAAAAAGACGAGAGGTGAAACCAGGGAATGGATAATTTATGACGAAACGTGAAATGCTGTTTTGCACTTCTTGTAAAAAAACATGCTCCACCTAACAAGATCAAGGGTCCGATGTTTGTTGTGGGAACTGACAAATTTAAATTAGAAAATACAAAAGCCCATGAGGTATCTGTTTTACTTGCAATATAAAACTAAAGTAAAGTTTGTTTTATTTAACGACGCCTCTAGAACACATTGATTTATATTTTATCATCGGTTATTGGACGTC
>JAULBS010104132.1:0-15760 GCA_032355785.1 Symmetromphalus regularis
TTCAATAGTTTCTAAGACAGTGGCTGTGATTGGTTGATTAGTACTCTATTGGCTTTATTTCTCCCATTTTTATCAAATCCTATTTTTTTATTTTTTTAATGCAGAACAATTGTTAATACATGTATTTCTTTTTTGGCTGTAATAATTTCAGAATTTATAAACTTTGAATTACGTATTTTCAAACGCATTATATTAAACATATTTTTGCTTTTTCGTCAAATCGTTTTTATTTTCAATTTCCTGTTACAATCTCATAACATATATAAACATAATAATATAATGTTCATTAATAAATTTGTGTGAACCTAGATAACACATTTTGTTACATTTGTCTATTTGTTGTATTGTATCTTTGCACATGTCCAGTGTCATTCAACTATGTTTTTGTTGTGTAGTCACGGAAATATCCGATGTTGACCGAATGCTTTGGTCGAATCCCCCTTTGGATCGAATAATTTTTTGGACCCCATGGGTGTTCAAGCCAACGGGATTTGACTGTATATATAATATTATATAGTACAGATGGAAAGAAATTAGTCAATGCGTGTGAACATTTGGCATCATTTCTTTGCTACTTGACATTACAAACTTCCAGTAGTTGAACATGCTCTTGAGAGATTACATAGTAAATACTAATTATTATTTTCATGTTAATGTAAGAACAACACATTAATTGTCCGTTATTTAATACTATTGTACTTTAATGGAAATATTTAATTATTTATTAATATTTTAAGGAGACGACCTGTAAAGCATATTTAATTATTTATTATCTGATAACAAAATATTTTGATTTGGATCGATGAAACTTTCCAACAGAACAAGGAACATGATGAAAAACTATCAAATCTAACAATAAAAGTCCACTTGGCTTTAGTTCAACTTCTAAATCACCATGATGAATAATGAATTTTTTGGTTGTTTATTAATATTTTAAGGAAACAGCCTATACAGCATATTTAATTATTTACTAAATGTATCTGATAACAAAATAATTTGATTTGGATCGAAAAACCTTTCCAAATGAACATAGAATATGAGAAAAGACTATGAAATCTAACAATAATGGTCCACATTGCTTTAGTTCAACTTCCAAATCAATAGAATTATGCTGAAAGTACAAGTATAGTTTTATAGTTGATAACTAACATAATGTTCGGCCAGGTTTCACCAAATCCTAGCCCATCATCCCAGCTAGTGGATTTCAAATTTGGGCTAGAGGAAAACTGCCAGTTTTATTACTTGATATATAGGCCACTAGACCAAATTTGTTGAAGACCTAGTGATTTAAAAAAATATTTGTCTAATGCAAGTTCAGCTAATGAGTCAATGACTCAAACTTACTAACAGGTTATCAAGTTTAAAACATTCTAAGATATTATTTTTAACAGCCTTTCACCGTGATCAATAAGGAATTTTTTTGTTTATTAATATTTTAAGGAGACAACCTGTACAGCATATTGTTAACAATATATTCATATGTACACAGGATGGAATTTCCAGTATTTGAATAATAGCCAGCAGGTGGTACATGAACAAATCATTTGTTACTGCTAGTGACATAAAATGTCTACAGCTAAATTAACTGCTGCTTCAGTTAGGAAGTCCCTATATATGTATGTGTACATGCATGAATAATATATAATGTATGGGGTGTGTACAAATGCTAACTAGATAGTTACTGACCAAAAGAGTAAGTCATTGGAAACATGCTCCCGAAAAACATATATTTCCAATAGGTAACCCCCATCTCAATCTATCACTATAAGAGGAATCATTTTGATATGACTACCACTGTGCAAGTGTTATCTAACCCTATTACTATTTGGCGGTTTGTACACCCACAAAGCTGAGAATTTACGCCGCCAAGCTGAATATTTTCACAGACAAGTCCACCAACCTCATAAAAAAAATTGTGGCATGCCGAAAAAATAGACATAAAAAAATAATTTGAACCAATTATAGTGAAATACATTGATCCGCAATGCAGAATATTACGTTATTTTTTATAGTCCTTAATAGTTAATGTCCACTGATGTCACACTGGCAATGTTAACATAATTTAGCTCCCGTTACTATTAGCTATATTTTAACAACAGAATAAACAATTCGGTCTGTAAGAATGTACCACTGTACACTGGTAATAAATATACTAGTAGGACGGGAACACATTTATAAGTTTAATTTATCTCTGTATATTTATAATCCCTGCCCCCTACCCCTCCAAACAGAACGTATAATGGAATAAAGTCTAGCAGTTACAGTAAGCAGTAATCACCAGTCTGTAAATTAGTCACATGATGACAATACACATGAAAAATAGCAATTTTTTTAATAATAATAAATAAAAATTACTTGTTTTATTTCAAGTAAATTTATTATTTATCAAACATCAACAAAATAAGATTTTGTGATGTTTTATTATAATTTTGAATGCATTTCTGCTGTCCAAGCTTTGAAGCAAAACATAAATAATCGGTTTATCAAAAGTTAAAAATCAAGACAACGGGCATTTTTTTTATCAATGCCTTACATGTCCGCCAACCCAGTCCCAGAAAAGTTGGAAAATACTGGAATACCATAAAAAAAAATGAGGCCATCCCCACCCTAATTTATAGAGATTTGTTGATAAGAATAAGTTGTTAAAAATTAATTATACTTTGTGAACCCCAAAAAAGGTAAATCTTTAAAAAATATATATTGTGTTTGTTTATATTTGTACTGAGTAGACAGTTCATTACAAACTGTTAACATGTATGTAATTTTTACCATTTTCAATATTTACAAATTGCATGAACCTATATAAGTGATAAAATCTACTGCTGAAGATATGTTTATTACACTGCAGTGGAGAATATAGCCATGGGATAATGTTCAGTAAACTCACACATGGTTTACCCATTTAAACTTGTCATGACCTCTAATCAGAAGAAACTATTTCAACTCCTATTCATAAATTGTGCACATTAGAGTTTAGATCCTGTTCTATGTTTGATTTGTAGATTTATTTATTTTCTTCAAAATTTTTTAAATGATTTTTAAAAATACTATTGCTCTAAAACTGAATTTATACCAGTAAATATTATTAAAAAAGTTTAAAAAAAATTAAATTACTTTTTTGAAAATATGTGTCTCCCACTAACACTAGGCCTATTACGGTAAAAACAAACAATGAAAAGGCAAACCAACAGCCTTTTTGTACATGTACCTATGAATTCGTACTCAACATAATAAAACATCTTTAACATCTCCACAGAATAAATTTTAAACAAATAAGTAAAATGGCAGTTATAGTCAATGTAAATCTCTCTGATCCAAAACACCAAAAACTGATTCATGCGATAACTGTTCAACAGTAAGTGATATTAATACAAATCAGACTACTACGTAATCTCAGTAAACTGTAATACTAACAGGAATGATGACGAAGCAACTTTCATTGCTACTTCACTGTTCTTTAGAAGCAAGGCTGCCTTGAATTTGCCTCGTGCCAACATGGGTATCCTATTTTGGGATTTTAAATTTACGATTAACAAGTATATTTTAGCTAACTGGCAGTGTGATTGAAGTTGGAACAACGCGAGAGTGAACAAACTTAATTCTATAAAGCCAGTCTTGGGAGACTGGCAGTCCTCCTACAGAAGTTCAAGGAAGGATGAAATTGTTTTGTGTCACTCTAATATTGGTTATACATATTTAACTCATATTTTTTTTATTTGAAGAGACCATTGTGAGCACTATCAGTGTATATTGACGGCGCATCATATTTTGGTGGATTGTCCTCACTGTCAGCCTGTTAGAGATAATATATTTGTTAATGAGGGTGTGGTGGGATCATTTTCAATTCCACCCACAGCTTATTATTAAGTTTAAATTAATATTGATTTTTATAGTTTGTTTTTTCATGGTCTTAGTTTGTTTCAAGTTAATATATTGAGTATACGTTTTGATATCGTTTATTTGTTTGTATATATATATGTTTTGAAGAAATGTATATATGTTAAAATAAACTTTTGATGTAACCATGGTGTGATCCCCAATAGCTGATGTTTACTTTTGTGCTGGGAGGTCATTAAATAAATAAATGTTCTTTGAAGATTTTGTTGTTATCATGTTTTATTAAAACAATTTTTATAGGTTTATTAATTTTTGTTATTCATTTGACATATATCTGTCTTTTTCTGTTCTTTTCTTAAGGTGGTATACTTTAAGAACATTATGATTTTACAGAATTGTATGTACTTGTAATCAGAAAGAGTGTGCCAGTATAAGCACACTTTTTCCAATGTTTTAGCTGTAAAAGAAAATAATTTCTCTGTAACTCTATGGTATAATAAACATCTCCAGGATTAAATAAGGAGACCACGTAGAATACTGATTATATTACAACTCGTGTGTTTCACTCATGATGTACGATTGAAAACACACTCATAACATAATCAGTATTTTATGGTGTCTCATTATGTAATCTTTACGTACATGTATGTATTGGATGTGTCGCCAAATCATGAAATATTAACTTCAATCCTCTCCATTTGCATATAGCAGGAGAGCAATAAACTGCATGCCTGAAAAACATTCCAAATGAGAAATGTAAATAACAGAAGCATGTATCATATATTGTAAGTCACTGTTTGTGGGATAAAACAACATGACTAATCAGAAACACTTTCCATTTTCAGACAAGTGTTACACATAGATGAGTGTAAGCAGTTACTTGCTTGTAATAGAGAGGGGTGAACTTCAGGGCCAGTAACACCAACCCCTGCAATTAAGAAAATGTCCACAGCAAAATAAATGCTGTGGAGAAATAGTGTCCACAGCATTTTCCATGCCAATTTTAGCATAAAGAATACTTTATTTTTAATAATAAGAAAAAGAAAAAACACTTAGAAAAAAAAATATTAGTCCGCAGTGAAAAAAAGTATCACTGAGAATGAAAAACTCCACAGTATTGCAGGGGTTGTAACACCCAGATACAAAATAATTGCAGCTATTTATTGATAAAATATATGCCTTTTATTCCTTTGTAGATATTCCTTAAAATGTTCATCAACAAAATGTTTACTTTAGAATACTTATTTTCTCAAACATATTCCAGATGTGTTCCAAATACACAGGGAAAATTTTGTTTTAGAAATTTTTATTGGCAGTAATTGTTAATCAGTGTTAACTGATTAGCAATTGCTTATTTTGGGTTTTAAAAATGTGTAAATGCATGAACATTGTATCTTCAAAATTTTCATAGCAATTTGCCATGCAATACCGACCAAAATGTTCCCTGATATAACATTACAGTCTATGAAATTAATGCAATCATGACATTGATTAATGCAAGAAATGTGAGTCCATGTTATTCACAATGTTGTTTATGTCTGTCTTTTCCATACCCTGTATGGTTGATTGGATATATTTTATCCTTATATCCATTTCAGGTTCTCAGTACCTAATAGTTGTAAGTCTGATTGCATAATGACTACACCAGTTTCTTTTCCTTTTATGGACCTCTGCATTTTGTTTCTGTCATTCAAGCTTGCTTTTCTTTGTTTGTTAAATATTATTTGTCAAAAAAAGGATAGCTGTTGTCCACTAGATGGCAGAATTCCATGAAGTGATGTCATAGGTCAAAGGTTGATAACAATATTAAATCAAACACTGTTTTCGCAGCTTTAAATCAGTAGTTTCTGGCATGACATTTTATTTGGCTCAAAGCAATGTGTTTACAAAAGTATTTACAGTCTACATTTATGTTACAATCCAATTACATGTATATAGTTTAATAACTATTTATTATTACTGATGTATGTAATGTACTCTGGTAATGACAATGTTTATTAATATTACTTAGACTACATACATGTAAACAAAAACCAATGAGAATTATGCATCATGGTGTCAGACATTTGTGGTATTGTTCATCTGACTCCATAATTAATAAGTAACCATTATGCACTGAACAACTGGTTTTTTTGTATTTTTTAATCAAACACAACCAGTGTTCTCCAACTTTTATGGGACCGGGTTGACGGACATGTGAGGCATTGGGCCTCACAAACAAATGGGTGAACGCGAGGTGGAGGGTTGGGGAGTAGATCCCCTCTCGCATTGGAATTTTTTTGTAATATCGTAAGTCACAAAAGTACTGTATATCGCCCTGTATTAGCTGTGTTTTGACGATGAAAAATACTTTCCCAAAAAGGGTACTCGGCTTATACACGGAGTCAACGGGCAGACAGAAGAAATCTGGATCGAAAATGACCGAAAACTTTTGATAAACCGATCGTTTACATTTTGCTTCAAAACTTGGACAGCGGAAATGCATTTTGTTGTTGAGTGTGATATATGTTTGATAAATTGGAATGATTACTGTAAAATACTTTATTTTCGATGGGTTTAATTTTATCGCTAAAGATAAATTACCATGTTCGCAGAATTAATATTTCGTGCATCCTTGATTAAACAAAAACATTTGTTTTCAAGTACTGTGTAAATTACATATTAGTAAATTGCTGGACATCGTCTGTAAATTATTATTTATGTAATACTAATAAAACAGCAAAATATCAGTTTAATTAGTCCAGTATATTTAATCCTTGCCCTTCTTTCCAGCCACTCATTCTGCATTTACAGTGAAACTAAAATTTCAGCAGTCACAGTAATTAGTCATTCAGATACCAAAATAAACAAAGGTGGTGACCAAAGCATGTGTTTACTATTCAACTTAAAATATAATATTTTACAGTAGCTAATAAGAGGCACGATGCACCTTTGGTGTCTAACTCAAAGTTAAGTATAGGCTAGATATAGCGATAGGTGAATAGAAATAAGGAAGTATTTTTTTCGTCATGGTGGCATTTTTTATGAGGTTGGCAGACCCGTCTGCGAAAATGTTAAGCCTGGTGGCATAAATTCTCTGCTTGGCGGGCGTACAACCTGCTTATATGGGTTGGAGAACACTGCACAACTATTCTGGCTGCATTATACATTATATAATGTATTATAGTCAGCAACATTTTGTAACCAAATAAAAGGAGTGGAGATTAAAAAACGTTTTTTTTAGTGTTGGACCTACATTTTGTACAAGAGTTCTATATTTGTTACAATTGTGTTTCAAAGTCACCTTGAAATAAATATTAAAAACTTTATTACTGTGTAATTTAATAGGCCTATACTATAGTATAGATCTGGAATTATGCATCATAAAAAAGTCAATATTCCTTTTAATGGAATTGATCGTAAAATATTTCCAAATTTACGGTTGTTGCATTAGTTGAATTATTATTGACTACATGACATCTGCTAAAAAAGGATTAATGTGATATTGGACACTAGAGATAATAACCTTTCAAATTATGCCAAATGTGACTTTTTTTAACAAACACGTTTCTAAAAATATCATTTTGGTTTACATGAACATGGAATTGCCTTAATATGACAAATATATTTTTAACTACGTGTACATACATGGACAGTTTCACTCCATGGCAAGTGGTGATTTTTCTATTGTTTTAGCATTGTCAATGATTACTTTATTTACTGTTGCTATTCCGGCTGCTTTTTCTTGTGCAGGTCAGGCAGTCATACTGCAAATTTCTTGTTGATAGTATAGTACTTTAACATTCTTAGGTGGATACATTTGTAATGATCTGCTAACGTTTTGTTAATTTTGGAGGACTATACAGGTTACATAAACGAGTAGTACGCAAGCATGTCATGCATGTTTATTGTTATCATTAGGATATTAACCCATGGTGGTTTCTATCAAATAATGTTCTGCCACGGTTCACCAAATCCACTAGCCCATCATCCTGGCTAAAAATACTGTCATTCACAAAACCATTTTCAAGGCTAACTTGTTGCCATCTTTTGCATACAAACTTTTGGCATTTTACTGTAAAGAAATTACTGAGTCACAGTGAGTGTCAAACTGAAATAACTCTTCAAGGTTTGTGGGAAGTCATAAATGTGACCACACTTTTTACATCTACGTCTAGAAAAATTTATTTAGTAACAAAATGCAACTTGAATTATTATCATTAAAATATGATGATTACCAAAAGCATTCCAAGTTACCAGGCACAAAATGGTTTTCACGGAACAATGTCGCAGCTCATGATGAGAAGTAGAATTGCTTTACATGACCATGTGCCATGCATAGACGAAGATGACTGTGCATGTGCGGAAGCTACCACACACTTTTTCTTCCTCATTTGCTACCTGGACTAGGTTTTGCGCTTCATGTTAAACCCAATGAGAACAACTGGAATCAGTGAAATTGCTATGTAGCGACAGAGTATGTTACAGTTAGCCTGTCCTGAATGCAAGGCTGGTGCACTGATACTACACATTCATGCATAGAGAACATAAAAAGCAAGGAATTGTTTTTTATTTCATTTTTATTATTATTATATTTTCTTATTTTGACATCTAGATGGTTATTTCGTGAAAAATTGTCCCATTAAGTTTAACTTAAACTGAAAGCAAATGACTTTGTTTGATATTGATAGAACCATGTTATAAACTAACAAAATATTTGCAAATACATTTCCATAATCAAGAAGTGAGGGGAAATATTATTTATGATTGAAAAGAGATGAATTTGTTATTAATATTTATTCTGTTCAATGTTGACAATACACTGAAATCTGTGTGCATGACCAGAAATGCTTGTGTGTGTATCATGTGTATGTTTAGTGCAAACACATAACAGTTAATTGGTCTGGTATACTGTTAGTGTATTGTTCAACATACATGTATAATTAATGTCAGAGCAACATTCAAAAACAAACACAGTCCAAGAGATGATATTACACAGTGCTTGGTTAATGAAATGTTTTATTTAAATGGTAAATGATGATTAACTGTAGGATTTTTAAGATATATATACACATATAATAATTATATGTATATATATAAGTAAATGCAATCTCTATTATCAATCTACTTGACAATCATAATAAATTAATAGTCAGTTTGTACACAATTTATCTCATAAAAAAAATATTCCAAATTTATTAACCTGTGCGTTCCAAAAACAATTATTTTTGCCAATATTTTTTTTCACTTTAGCTTTGAATGTTATAAACGAGCTTTGCTTTTTATTTCATACTGAACAAAACAAATTCAATCATCAGTTCAATGGTAAATTAATTCACTGTCAGGGTTTAAGTTGGATCATAAAAATCATTAGCAATCTGGCTAACTTGGTCAGAAATTCTTTAGCCAAATTCAGTTTCAGTTTGCCAAATAAATTGAACAAAACTTCAGCGCTTTAAAAATTAAATCATTTATTTTTCAGGCACCATAGATGGATTATGTGACAATGGCAATCCTGTGAAATGGGTGTTCATTTGTAAAAACATACATCTGATTAGATCGTTGATAAATTATAGCGCTGTATTTACCAATTTGACGGCGAACAATGCAGAGTTATTTCAACCAACAACAAAGCTACAGAGTTCGCATTCTTCCAATGTTGTCTGAATTAAAGTTGTGCATAAAAATGCGTAGACACAGGAAGTAGTAATTTAGATGGTTCACTGACCAATTAAAGGCGGGAATTACACAAGAAACAAGGAAGTACTGGTTCTCGACTGACTATTATTTACAGTAGCATAGCATAAATACTAGCGGGGTACCAGTCTTTGTGTCAGATCGAAAGTGACTTGCGATATTTGAATTAGCCATTTGGCAATTTCATAATGCAATGCATTCGCCAAATTCCATTTTAATTCGCATTTGGCGAATGACAGCTTAACAATTAAAAAAATTGTCTCTGGGACTCTAGACATTATTTCAGTTCCTGCATATGGGATATGTGGTTTAACTTTTTATTGTTACACAGGTGTGCTGCAAGTGATAATAAATATATTAACTATAGTTGTTGAAGAGATTTCTTATTCATGTTGTAAGATAGTTTCATACATTTTCCTTTTACAGTAACACTGTTGATACAGAAATGCAGAAGAGAAAGCAAGTTGAATATGAAAGAGAGACCTTGGTAAAGCATACATATTTTGAATTGTTGGTGGCATGACAAGCCGAAATGTATTTTGTTATTCCACAATTTAGAACAATCCGAGTGATGTACAATCCAAATAATATGTACTGTAACAAGATTGTTTTATCCCACTAAGCAATTCTGTTTTTGCTACAGCGTGAAAATTTAAAGTCAAATAATTTTCTAAAATAAAAGGTTTTTCCCATCTGTCTACCACCCTAAATGTAATCTGAAACAAGTTAATGTTTTTTTTTTCTTTGGTTAGACATAATATGATTTTTATCTGGTTTTATTTCAGGACCGACAACTGGCATTAATACGTGATCTGTTGAATGACAAGGCCAATTGTTCCATTCAGATGAATGAGCATGATCGAGAACGTTTCAGTGCTCTGATAGGCTCAACCCAGCTAAAGTCGACATATGACCAGGATTCTCCAGCCCAAAGGTTACACAATCAAAAACATTTAGTTCTTTAGCATAAAAGTGTAAAGAATTTGTAAGGAATGGTCATTTAATTGTGTGGCAGTTACTAGGAATGCACCTTTAAATTACCATCTTTATAAATATAACTCATATATTAACAGGGTACAGAGTTTCTAGAATATGTTAGGCCGACGCTAGTGGTTTTTGCAGTCGGGCTACCAAATAATCACTTTCCACTAGTGGAATAAAAAAAAAAATGGAACGAAACAACTGCAACGAAAAGCGCTCGACATACTCATTTGGATATAAATAAGGTCCGACTATTATTAGCCTGGAACACGTCAAATACCTCGCTAGCATGATCTGCAAAATAACGCAGTCAAAGGTTGGTAAGATTTCTGTTCCCGTCAAGATGTCGTAATATCCCGAAGAGTGTCGAAACAACCGCTCGACATACTAGTTTCGATAAATAAAGTCAGACTATTATTAACCTAGAACACGTCAAATAACTCGCAAGTGTAATCTGCAGAACAACGCAGTCCAAGTTTTCTGTTTCCCTCCAGATGTCATAATATCCCAAAGACTGAGCTGAATGGCTCTCCCTACAGAGATTTGTTTTCTTCCGGTCAAATCAAATAAAACTATTCTGTTCTTTTATCGTTAAAAATACAATTATTATAAGTAATTCATTTATCCATTGTTACCTATTACATTGAAGGTAATGATTATTTTGTTTTAGGCTGTCAGTTTTTAGTCTTACTCCGACTGAGTCAGTCATCCGCAAAGTCTGAGACAATCGCTGGGAATCGGATCGCATGTGGCATTTTTTGTAAATAAACTTGCTATCTGATAGATCTATTGTTCTTTTGTTTTTGAAAACAATGACACTAATCTAACAGTAACAATGAATCAGGGTGCATTTTTTTTTTATTACTGCAAAATGTAGCGAGTCGATCCGATCGTCAAGTTTTAGTTTTAGTTTTAGGAGGTAGGGCTAGTGAATTTTGAAAATCACTGGTCCGATGGATCAAAAAAAAAATTCTAGAAGCACTGATAATACTATGATGAATTATAGACTTGAACATTTACCAATTTTCACTAATCATAAAAATCAGCTTTTGAAAGTAACCAAAATTATCCAATGAATTCCCTGTGCATTTCTTCTGTGTTCTTGACCATCGTTAGTACCTTGTGACATTAAGTAAAAAATATTTGAGGCCAACTCTAAACAAAATTATTCGTTTTACAACGAATAGGGGTAAAATGAATAAAATGTCTTCTGTTATTGGAAGATAAAATGATTGGGTTAGATGTTTGTGTTTCTAATCAATAGAGCCCTCTTAGTTGCGACTATTTTTTTTAATTTGGCGACTGAAACATTGCATGCGGTCAACCCCCTGGCTACCAAGCAAAAGTTAATGTAAACTTTAGTGACCGCGTGACATTGTTGGTCGGTTTCACAAATGACCAAGATATCGCCAAAAACACTAACGAGACGTCGATTGGCTATAAGCACCTTAGACATAATTATACCAGATATTAGAAATGCCTAATTCGTCGGTGCTCTGACAAAAGGGCGAATATGCAATTCATTAACTAATTTAAGAAAACTACGAAACGTCCAAAATACACTGGGATTAAAATTTTGGGCGCCCATTTGGCAAATAGCAGAACATAATACAAGAACCAGTTTAGCAGGCATGGGTTTATTTTTTTTTCAGTGAAGTGCACACTTTGAACAGGACAGAAATTGTTAACTACGAACAAATGTAACGACGTAGACTGAACCAAATAAAATTCATGGTCTTTTGTATTAAAACGGTCAAAAATATTTTATTCACATTCGTTTCTGGTTTCAAAACTTGTAATGTTGTAGGAGTGTCTACAAAGCAAAGCTGAACGGGATCTCGATTTCTCTCGATTTTTTTCCCGTCAACATCGAGTCTCTGACAAAATTATTTTCCATATGTATACAGTCCGTCGGAAACGATCGAGGGAAATATGCAGGGCCATTATTGAAGGTGATGGATACGCAGCATGCCAAACAATCTGAACATACCCACGACGAACTTACAATAAAATTTAATACTGCGTATATCATTGACAAAGAGATGGCAGGCAGACAGGCACATACACACACAAAATGTGGCTCCTAAATATTTTTGGCACCTAAAAAAATTAAACCAGGCGCCATCTGGCTCCTACACAAAAATGTTAAGGAAGAGGGCTGCAATAATATAATTAATGTTGTTTTCGCTGGTTTTTTTTGGTTTAATACAAATTTTTTATCACCACTATTTGCCAAATCAACCCAATGACCAATAAATTGACGCATTATTATTAGGTCGTTTCTGTGTTGCAGTGTTAATAGTTGAAACGTTAATGATTTTTCGAAACTACAGTTATATTCTTGTTGAATTTTGATGACAATTCCTTAACAATGTTAAATTTAAAGGTGAAAAAGCGAGAGAAACAAAAAACAAAACATGTTATTCAAAAAGTCCTGAACAATCCTTAATGTTACTGGCGTGGCCTGTTTTCGTAAAAAGCACGAAAAGATAACTCTCGTCTTCTGTCATGGCAGATTTCACCGGATGTTCTCAAACAGCATTTTAACAATAAATACTACCTTGTGCTTCCTTTCTGATACATGTAAAGTAATGATAAAAGACCTCTTGATAAGATTAGTAAACATTTATTTATTTATTTTGTCATTCGTGATATCCTGGCGTAACTGTTATGGGGCACGAAAAGTGAACTCGGCACTGTATATTTCCACAAGCACCAACCATAAAATGTATTAAATGTAACTTCTAACCCTTAAACAAAACTTTTTTTCCATAATTTTTACTGATAGTGGTTATTGTTTTAACTCCTGCTGGTGGTTGATAGTGAAATACTATTAAAATGATTTTAAAAACATTTTCTTTAAGGTTATAAAATCACTATGTAAAGATAACATCCATAATAATAAACTTTATAAAGATTAAGGTTAAACTATTATTTTAATAGCATTCTATACTGCAGAAACATTATTTATAAATCATATTTTATTATAGAATTTCAAAGTACCTAATACAAAAACAGATATTTGGATTACAAGCAATTAAAAACATCTGTGAAGTAGTTGCGCAAAAGACACAGGAATGTTTGAGCACCATGATTTCCGAAGGAATTTCCACACGGCAAAACCAAAACAAACTTGACCTACAAAAATTTGACAGCTTGCACTTCCTGTTTCTGAAGTCACAAGACACAATTACTAGTGAACGCGCTACTAAATTTTATAACATTATTCACATTTTCTGCTAAAACTACATTTATCTTTGATATGGATTCAATAAATAAACGTTAAGTGATGTACGTAAAGCAATAATTAGGCTTCCGGAGTCGATGCCGTGGCTCGCCATGTTGAATTTCCGCTGACCACCACATCGAATAAAACATGTTTGTGTAGGACAGTTTAAAGATAAAACGGCGAATAATTATTCAGGACACTCTATTATAGTTTTAACTTAGCAATGCAACATTTATATTATGTGTATATATTGAGGTTTGGGTGCAAAATGGAGAGAATTCGTCAAGATACGCTGACCCGGTCACTTGACAGAAAAACATGGACACTTGTTAGAGCTAAACTTGCGTGACATCGCAAAATATGGCATAAGATGACATATATAGTAATAAAGAAAAACAAATAATAAAATAAACTGCGTATAGAATAACCTGCGCCTTGACCCTGCGGCTGTTGCTGCTCGTCACCACTCAGCTCACGATCCGACATGGTGCAACCCTTCCTGAGCAGATCAAGCCTCCTTCTAGCAGCTCATGAATAATTCATGAGGTCACTCACGTACTTTTCTGGCCCCTCTGCACTGTTAAGTTGATGTCTGCGTGACGTGTAATTTGACGAATAGGACACTGCAGAAGACAACAGTTAAATAATTAAAGTGCACTAGTTATTGCAAAAATAAAATAATGAAAGAATGACAGCGAAAATTAAGCATAATTATGCCCAGATACCTTCGATCAGGTGGCAAACCAGTTCGAGGTCATTACTTGGATGCATGTAGTCGAAATGTGATTGGCTAAATCATCAGGCTTTCCTTACGTCAGAAAGGTCACGATTTGTTTTGAAAACATTCACGTGCAAATGGGCATGTTATGTCAGTGCAACACGATGGTAACAAAAAATGAATGATTTATAAACTTATAAAATAATATTAATTTGATATATTTAAATATTCTGAGCTGTCAGTAAATAATCCCCTTTGGTTCAGTAGTTTAGAACTATGGATTCTCAATCATATGACGGTGGTTCAAATCCCGGAAGAGGTCGGATAGTACTTTATGTGATCTTTCTCGTCCATTACTTTCTGCTTGTTCTTAAAATCTTACAATTTACTCCTTAAGAAAAAGAAAAAAAAAAGAAAGAAAAAGATTAGAAGAAGAAACCCGTTTAAATCAGTGAAAAATCTTTTAATAGACCCGAAATTAATCGTACTGTATTTACAATTTTTGTAAAATCTAATTAAATATTACATCAAAGGTTCCCAAAGTAAAGTTTTGTTTTATTTAACAACGCCTCTGTGCTCTATGTCTTTAGAGGAAACCCGCTGCCGCCACGTAGGCTGCTCCTACCGATAAGCAGCAAGGGAACTATTATATGCACCGTCCTACAGACAGGACAGTACATACCACGGCCTTTGATAAACCAGCTGTGGACCACTGATTAGAAACAAAGGTTCCCATACCGTTAAATATATTAAGATTTATTTTTATTTTGGGTGCATAATATATAATATATATATCTATGTATCATCAGAGGCGGATTTGGGGGGGGGGGGGCCGCAGGCGGCGCGCCCCCGTCCTAAAAATTGGAAAAAATATGATTATTTTTGCGTTAAATCGTGATTTTTCACACGAATTACACCAAAAATGTTCATCAAGTGCGCCCCCTAATTTGAAATCCTGGATCCGCCCCTGATCATCTTATGCCATTTAATACCGTCGGAGGTTGGCTCATACTTGACTACATGTCAAAATAACAAAACTTTTGACATCCAATAGCCGATGATTAATAAATCAATGTGCTCTAGCGTTAAACAAAACAAACCATATAACAATAATAATAATAATAATAAATTGAAACATCATTACTAAATAGTAAAGGCGGAAAAATCCCCAAATATCGTAAATATATGATGAAATATTTACTGAGGTATTAATATATATTAAGTAATAATTAAAAATATTCCTCATTACCTCGTATGTTAAAATCAGAAAAATTGCACATCGTTAATAACCTTGGCAGACGGCAGCATTAAAAAGAAAG